>PITA01005494.1:10541-110118 GCA_004023965.1 Spilogale gracilis | reverse complement strand
TTCATCTTTCAGTAGTGACACTAGAAATATCAATAACTCCCTACCCCACCCACATCTGTTTCTGATGGAAACATCACCCCACACACACACACGTAAATAAAATTCCCCAACCTCAGCTATCTGGACCAGTTGAAACCATCTGACCAAGGGAAAGTCCATCCATAATGTAGAGAATGATCTAGCTTGAAAAAAGCTAGGCCAATCCTTTTTCTCATAAAACTGGAATTGGGGAAAATGAAAGACCAAGACATTTAGATAGGAAAACCCAAGCTATAAGGTCATGAGTAGATTCGAGTCCAGAGAAGCTTTGAAAGACAAACTGAAATTATTAGTGAGCAGAAATGGCGCATCAGCAGACTTACATGAAGCCAGTTTCAAGAATAGACTAGAACCAGGATGTGGAGGAAGGCACAGTTATCATGAAGAAGAGATCAGCTGGCCTCTGAGAGGAAGATAGCAGATGCAGCTTTAGTTCCTGTTACAGTTTCTGTCAAGTCTGCTGTATCACTATCCCTCTCTTTGCTTTCTTGTGAGATCCCTATCTACCACACATATCCCCATTATAACCTCTGTTTGTTTGAGCTAGTACCAGTGAACTTCTGTATCTTCTATACAAAGAACCAAAACAAAAAGCAAAACAAAACAAAAAATTAATTAAAATCATGGAGCTCTAGTTATTCTGGTCATGATGCATGAATTGGCAGCTCTCTACCAGAATTAGTGGCAAAGCCTTAACCATGGAATCTCAGAGTTTGAAAAGCTTCTGAGGTTTTCTATCTACCTGATGTATTAACTCTATCTATTAATTCTCTGCTTAAATTTACCATGGCAAAGTCTTGAATATTCTTTAAGGTAGGTCATTCCATTTGGGAATAACTCTAATTGTTAAGACTGCTCTCTATATTAAAACTGAAATCATCTTCCCCCTAACTTGGACCCAGTTGGACCCTTTGGGTCAATTCCATTTCCACATGGCACATCTACATTCCTGGTTTTCAGTGACAGCTGTCACGTCGCTTACGTCTTCTCCTCACATAGCTGAGTACGTTCACGTTTTTACCCACCCACAGTTCCTCTCTTCCATGGCATGGTGATGAAAACTTCTCATTTTCCTAGGAGGCTTACCAAGGATATACTCTAGATGTCCTGTGTCTCTCTTAAAATGTAATCCCAAAATTGAACAAAACAGAGGAGAAAGGAGCATCAATCCTGGAAAAAATGGACACAATCTAAAATTGCAGCACCTTCTAATGGCTTCACTTAGTACACTGTAATTCCTCAGTACTTCTTTATTATGACTAAAAGCATACCGCAAGTATCCCGGATTTGAGCTAAACCAAAAAGGAAGTTTCTTTTTGATGAACTTCTTGCTTTAAGATTTTTATTTTAGAATTACTTGTGTCCTGGGGCATCTGGGTGGCATCTGCCTTCGAGTCAGGTCAGGATCAAGCCCCGCATCGGCCTATCTGCTTGGCCAAAATCCTGCTTCTCCCTCTCTCACTCCCTCTGCTTGTGGTCCCTCTCTGTCAAATAAACAAATAAAATCTTAAAACAAAAGAATTACCTGTGTCCAATACAAACATAATGAAAATTACATATGTACTTTTAAGTTTTCTGGTAGCTACATTAAAAGAGTAAAAAGACACAAAATTCATTTTAACTATTTGTTTAACTCAGTATACTCATAATATCCATTCAATGTATAATATAAAAATATTGAGCTATTTTACATTCATTTTTTTAAAGATTTTATTTATTTATTTGACAGAAAGAAACACAGAGAGAGAGGGAACACAAGCAGGGGAAGTGAGAGAGGGAGAAGCAGGCTTCCCACTGAGCAGGGAGCCCGATGTCGGGCTCAATCCCCGGTCTCTGGGATCATGACCTGAGCCAAAGGCAGTCACTTAACCAACTGAGCCACCCAGGCACCCCTATTTTACATTAATTTTTATGCCGTCTTTGAAGTTCTATATGTATTTTATACATAGAGCATATCACAAATAGGGCTAAGTGGGCTAAGTGCATTTCAGATGCTCAACATGTGGCTACCACATTAACACAAGAAGAATAACAGAAGAATAGCTAACACTTATTGAATGCGTACTGTGTGCCGGGCACTTTTCTAAAGGTTTTACATATTTTAACTGTTTAAATCTTCACAACAACCCTATATGATAGGCACTGTAATTTTTCTCGTTTTATAGATGAAGGAACAGAGGCACTGGAAGGTTAAGTAACTTGCCCAATTAATAAGTACTTGAGTTGAGATTTCAACTCAGGATACCTGGCTCCAGAGACTACATTCATAACCACTATTTTACATGTATCACACATACTTTGGGCTGGACACTGTGCAAGCACCAAACATACCATATCTGGCTTAATTCCCATTTTATAGATAAAGAGAAACTGAGGCTCCAGGAAGTTAGTGACTTGCTGAAGAACACACAGCTAGTGTTAGAGCCTCGTATCAGTTCATTGTATTTGACCATTACACCCTCCTCCTGCTTCATTGCCCTGAAACTCTGGCATTTCAACATACATACACCTATGACTCAATATTTTCAATGCCGATGTTTTAAATTAGAAAATGGCTGGATAATATCAGAGTGTGTGGGAGAAAGTAAATAACATGTAAGCACATATGTATTATTTTTTGATCTTCAAAGCCAAGCGTGGAAGTCACAAGCACCAACAAAACACTAATTAGAGTTTTTATCTTCAATGCATGCAGTGGTAAAACTTGCTTGAAATATTTATCTAAATATGGAAATGCATTTTTACTCTTTTAACTTATTTTATTTTTTTAAAGAGAACTGTTTTTAAAAAAAGATTTTATTTATTTGACAGAAACACAGCCAGAGAGGGAACACAAGCAGGGGGAGTGAGAGAGGGAGAAGCAGGGAGCCCAATGTGGGACTTGATCCCAGGTCTCCGGGATCATGACCTGAGCAGAAGGCAGTCGCTTAACCAACTGAGCCACCCAGGCACCCCTAATTTATTTTTGAGACCCTCTCTTATCCAACCCAACTTTTTAAAAAAAAAATTTAGGTTTATTTATTTTTTTCAGTAATTTGTACACTGAACATGGACCTCAAACCCATGACCCCGAGATCGAGAGTCATCTGTTCTACGGACTGAACCAGGCAGGTGCCCCTGGAACCGCTTGTTTTAAACATTTTATAGCTCTGAGAAAAGTAACAATACTAACAAAGCAATTCTCAGGAAAATGTTTTATTTTTGTAGAAAAGTGTCCCCAACCCACAAGAGGAGGCTGTAAGTAACTGAAAGGATGTGACTCTCTTCCTCCCTTTTGTTCTGGGTTGCTTTATTGTTTTGTAGACTTAGAAGTGAACTTGGCATTTTGTTGTTGCACTTTTTTCAAGTCTTGTCTGTTAGATAAGGTCGAACTGAGGCTGAGTTCAAGCCCTAGTCTTAAGGGTTAACAAGATCTTTCTCTATCTCCAGACATCTCCTTTGTACTGCTTCAGGAAATGAACCCCAGGTTTTTAGGAAATCTTGGGAATTATTTCTTAGTCATTTTATCAAAAAATTTTGAGCCTAAATACTCCAATATTCACCCATATACAGTAACATCTCCTCTTTGTCTAAATTATCTTATTCCATCTAACCAATTTTCTGTTGTTGAAGTGGGTTAGTGTCTGTCTTCTTCCCTCAGTTATCAAATGGTAGAGGTAGAATAGTAGTGGTGTTGGAGGAAATGGTGGGAGAGGGATGAGGTGGAAAGAGACTCAGAGTGGAGGAACATTTAATAATCAAGAAGCGAGAGGTTAAGGTCAGGCTTTCCTGGCATGGCCAATGCTACCAAGTTATGTCCCCACTCAGTGACTTTGTCTTTCTAGCTGAAAATAGGAATCAAAGAGATAGACAGTGATCCAAGAAAAGAGAGCGGTGAACATCCTTATCCAACAGAAAAAGTAAACTGTATTTAAGAAAATTAATAAATTTCTCCAAAGCACAAAGGAAAAGAGCAATGGCTGGGGTTAGAAATAAGGATAGATGGGTTCCTAAATAACATTTATTATCAACTGTCGTAATCTAGGTTCTCAAGTGGTTGGTTGGTACTACCCAAACTGACATAAAACATTTAATGCTTCAAAAAAAACCACACAAAAACACAAGAATACACTGCTTTTCTGAATGCTCTCTAGAAAGAGGGCCACAAAAATTCAGGGAGAGTAGGATGCCCTGGTTCCCTATGCCCCATTATCAGAAGCTGCCTGGAGCCTTCCGCAGTCGACAGTGAGTGGGGATTTTTGCAGTGTTACCACAACTCACCACTCCTACAGCACACAGAAGAGATTCAGGAAGTGGCATCTGGGTCATAGGAGGGCTCCACTTAACCCAAGCTGTGTGCATACCGGTTGGACAGACAGAAGAGTTGCCGGGCATCTTAGCTTGGCTCTGAGGAGCTATTCCTGAAAAGGAAGGTTGAGAGCATTTTAGGGACACAGCACCAGTGTGGAAGAGAAGGCTAACCTGAATGTGGGCCTCAGGGCCCTGCTTCTGCCCAGTGCCTTCCAAGCATGAGTGTTACCACCTGGGTAGGGAGGCAAAAGGAACATGTGCAAAAGAGACATTTCACTGAAACCACTTAGGGACCTGGGAGCCCAGGACTTGTTTATGGGAACCAGGGAAAAAAGAGGACAGAAGAGACATTCTCAAATGCAGCATGCTAGGGTTCAACACACAGGACAGCGATAGCTCTGATGGCTTTTCACCCTTCTTACACACAGAAAGGAACCAAAAACAGCAGAAGGGGACAAAAAGGATAGATACAGTGTAGTAGCAAGTGTGTTTGGAATCGCTCAGTGTGATAATTCCTTGCAACAACCAGTGCACCAATCCGGAGTCCAGGAGCACTGGAGCGTGAAGCAGACAGCCAATCCTTATTAGTGAGGTCCTAAAGGCAGAGAAATACCAAGGCTCTAGCTTCCGCTTTGTCTGGAAAACACCAGCTGCATGTACAGAGCATCTGAGAATAAGACAAGCAACTATGATTATTTTTTTAATAATATTGCCCACTTACAAAGTTTGTTAGGTCTCATCCGATGTTTGATTTTCCTAGATTTCCTTTCGCCAAGGTTTGCAGATTCTTTTCCTTGCACCTTTTTATAAAATATCAATTCCAGGTCACAAATTGAAATATGGCACATGTACCCTATATCTTAATTTACTATTAGTTGAATTACAGTGGACCCTTGAACAACATGGGAGTTAGGGATGCCAAACCCCTGTAGAGTAGAAAATGCATGAATAGCTCTTCATTCCCCCCAAAACTTAACTATTAATAGCCTACTGTTGACTGGAAGCCTTATGGATGGCATAAACAGTTGATTGGCACATATTTTGTAGGTATGCGTATCATATACTGTACACTTGCAATAACATAAGCTAGAGAAAAGAAAATGCCACTAAGGGGTGCCTGGGTAGCTCAGTTGTTAAGCCTCTGCCTTCAGCTCAGGTCATGATCTCCGAGTCCAGGGATCGAGCCCCACATCGGGCTGCCTGCTCCACAGGAAGCCTGCTTCTCCCTTTCTCACTCTCTCTTCTTGTGTTCCCTTTCTGGATGTGTTTCTCTCTGTCAAAGAAAGAAAGAAAGAAAGAAAGAAAGAAAGAAAGAAAGAAAGAAAGGAAGGAAGGAAGGAAGGAAGGAAGGAAGGAAGGAAGGAAGGAAGGAAGGAAGGAAGGAAGGAAGGGAGAAAGAGCGTGCCACTAAGAAAATCATATGGAAGAGAAAATACATTTACAGTACTATTCTGTACTTACTGAAAAAAAAATTGCCTATAAGTGAAACCAGTCTGTTCAAATCTGTGTTGAGGGTCCACTGTGATATGAAATCCTTGTCTAATTTGCTAAATTTTTATTATCATTTTATTCTTATTTTAATTCTACTATATTCAACAGTGTTACATTAATTTCAGATGTACTGCATAGGAATTCAACAATTCTATATATTGGAGTGCCTGAGTGGCTCAGTTGTTAAGAAGCTGCCTTCAGCTCAGGTCATGATCCCGGAGTCCCACATGGGGCTCCCTGCTCAGCGGGAAGACTGCTTCTCCCTCTTTCACTCCCCCTACTTGTGTTCCTTCTCTGGCTGTGTTTCTCTCTGTCAAATAAATAAAATTAAACAAAAAAACAACAAAATAATTCTATATATCACTCAGTGTTCATTATGAGATGTGTACTCTTAACCCCCTTCATCTATTTCACCCAGCCCTCTGATAACCATCAGTTTTTTCTCTATAGTTAAGAATCTGTGGTTTTGGAGCACCTGGGTGGCTCAGTTGGTTAAACATCTGCTTTTAGCTCAGGTCATGATCCCAGGGTCCTGGAAATGAGCCCCACATTGGTCTCCCTGCTCAGTGGAGAGCCCGCTTCTCTCTCTCCCTGCTGCTCGCTTGTTTGTACTCTCTTTCTCTCTATCAAATAAATAAGTAAAATAAATAAATAAATAAAATCCTTAAAGAAAAAAGAGTGTGGTTTTTTTTGGTCTCTTTTTCTCTTTGTTCATTTGTTTTGTTTCTTACTAATTTGCTAAACCTTGCCAAATTACCTATAACTATTTACCCTATCCCTTATTCCATGAGAATTAAGTATCTTTCATCATCTATGAGAAGGCGTTATCAAAATTCATTGCAAAATATGAATGAATTGTATTTATTGGCTAAGCCTCCTTTGTCATTTATGTTACCTCTTTCAAATAATTTAGTAAATTAGAGAAAAACTACTTAGTTTTATGAAACTGTCCTTATCGTGTTGGCACACATCCATGTGCTACAATAATATTTCATTATCTCTACTCATTTTTTCCTAACAGATTTTTCCCTCCTTGCTATAATCTGATAAATTACTGGTAATTTCTTATTCTAATAGAATATTATACTGATTATACTCCATTGTCCACCCATCTAGGTGTACCCTTAGAGACTGACCCTTTAAACTGCACCTCCTGGGCTCCCTTGCCTCTGGCTTCTCACTCTATTTGGCAGTAAGAAACTCCAGCAAGAGACAGAGTACAAGAAGAAAGAGAAGCCAAGGTATTGCCCTGCTCCCTCTGTTTGGCTATGGTCCTGGGGGTGGCTACATTCTGTCGATGGCCCCTGTTTCTTGCAGGCAGCTTTCCTTCCATAGCTCTAGCTCTCACCTCATTTCTAATAACTCCATGTTTCCCCTTGTTCCATCAGGCCTGGAGTGGCAGTGGCTCCCTCCCTTTCTCATCTATGTTTATTCCAACGTCCTTTGTCAGTGCCCTTAACCCTGCCCACACCTATGCAAACAGTCCCCCTTTAAACTCTCTTTGGTTAAACTCTGAATTTGCCATCTGTTTCCTCCTGGGCCCCTGACTAATACAGACACCTGATCACTATATTGTTAGATCAGACTTTAACTGAACTGGTGAGATAAACAAAGAGAATTATACGTGTTGCCAAAAAAATTTTAATGATATGCTAACAATAACAATTTCCACAGTTCAAAGGAAACACAGGCAAGATGTCATAGCACATTGTCCTATGATTGGCTTTTGTCCTTAACTCTGTCTTGAGGTCTATGTTTTATGGTAAGAACACCACCTTCATCTTATTTCCAAATTATAATGCTACCCCAGTCTGTGGAAACCCCTTCTGTACATAAAAGAGATGGTCTTACCCCCATGACTTATAATCCTTCCAACACAATGAATATCCAATATTTGGAGTTGTTTGGTAAGAATAATGCCCTGGAGTCTCCAACCCTCCAAAATAGTTCTCACTGTTCTTTAGCACATTCCAGGGCCCATAGAATAGTAGGAGGATTTAGCCACTAGAATAGGATCCTCTTTAACTTTTCCCTTTAGTGCGAGTTGCCAAAATGTCACACTCTTCTTTCAAGTGTCTAAGCAGAAAGCTATTAGATCATTCATATACTCACACACAGACAATACACATCTCCTAAGGAGAAATATGAATTCTCAGAGACAATATGCTTTGTTAATATACTATCGGCCTACAGGTATTTTTTAAATTATATTGACAACTAATTAAGCTAACATTTTACATTTCTGTGTTATTTTGAAAATAATCAGCAGATCAAGCCATACTGGTCCCACATTTCTACATGGCTGTGATTCACTGGACCTGAGCAGGCATCGCACTCTTTAGATGGTGCATTGAGCTCCGTTTGCACCAAGATCATTATTGTTGCCTCTCTAGGCATTTCACTACTCATAAGGTCACAAAGTCAGCCAAGGCCCTGCAGTCTTGCACTTGAGTCTTGCACTCTGTAATGCCACTCTTTTCCAATTGTCCAGCTTGGATGTCTATCAGAATAAGAAATGGGCATATTGCTGGAGAATAAACCTCTTAATGGTAGTCCATTAGCAAAACACCAAGCTAAAGCTGCAGAATTACCACTTGTAAGGGTCTGACTAAATTCTTCTTCTTCTTTTTTTTTAAGATTTTATTTATTTATTTGACAGAGAGAAACACAGCTAGAGAGGGAACACAAACAGGGGGAGTGAGAGAGAAGCAGGCTTCCTACTGAGCAGGGAACCTGATGCAGGGCTTGATCCAGGGACTCTGGGATCATGACCTGAGCCAAAGGCAGACGCTTAGTGACTAAACCACCCAGGCACCCCCATCTGACTAAATTTTTAGAGAAAGCTCTTTTTGCCTTCCGTATGTTAAGTGATTTACTTAAGGATCGTTCCATCAGAACCTTATTATATTTGATAATTATACAATTTGCACTTTTTGTTAAATGGGTGGATATTTTGTATCCTGATGTGTTTTCTATTTTATATACTTTTGGGCACTACTCTTAGTCAAAGTGGTTTAGGTAAACTAGCTTTTATTTATTTTTAAAGATTTTATTTATTTATTTTTTTGAAAGAGAGAGCCGGCTGGCACATGCACAAGCACTGTGATGGGGCATGGGAGTGTAGAGGGAGAGAGAGAGCAGCAGACTTCCTGCTGAGCACAGAGCCCTATGTAGGACTTGGTGTGGGGCTCCTGGAACTCAATGTGGAGCTTGATCTCAGGACTGTGAGATCATGACCTGAAGTAAAGTCAGACGCTTAATGAACCGAGCCACCCAGGCACCCCAAGATAAATGCTTTTAGTGAGTTAGTCTGAGCTCACTCAATTACACTTTTTAATGGATGAATTATTAGATGTTTTTTTCCACTCGAATCCTGGATGGATTTTTTCCAGTTCGAGTCAGTTTTATATGCTGCAGAATGTGATATAGTACTGAGATAGGGAAATCGTGGTACCCCTCAAAGAACTGCTTTTTGCTCCTTTTCCTGCTTCTGTTCTTGTTAAGACCTGCACCCTGCCCCAAATACACCTTATCATACAGATAATGTATGCTCTCCATGTAATGGTCAAGAAGTTAATGATTTCTTTGGAGTCTTCCAGCACAACAGATAACACCTAAGAAGTGACCGGGCAAGATCTGCACGTACATTTTCCAAGACCACTGACTCGCCAAGATTCTTGGCCCCAGGGCATAAATGATTTTATGGAGGACAACTGAGCACTCAGCTTTGTTTTAACTAGTCCTAGACGTGTGAGAAGACCTATATACCAGAGCACAATTCTCAATAAAAAACCCAGACCCCAAGCAAAGACAAAAGTCATTCTCCTTTCCTTTCCGAGTCTCCCAGATGTTCTGTCTGTATCTGCTCTCCCTATGCCTTCAGTAAATTCTGCTCTCACCTCCTTTCAACTTGCATTTGATATCTATCTTGCGCAAAGCCAAAAACCCTCTTGGCTGGCCCTGCAGGACCCCCGCCATGTCTGAATCTTTAGGCCCAGGCAGACTGCATCAGTGCTGGTTATTTTTTAATCTCCAGGCCAGACTTCTACTTGGAAGTCTGTCTACTATAATCTCAAACCATTACTTAAACTTGGCTTCTCGCATTTTGCATGAAAATATAATGGAACACTTAGTTTATTAGATTTGTTGTTGCCATGAGCACGATATGAAGGTGTACACACAAGTTGTGTCTTTCCACAATGTCAGCTTTATTCATTCATAAAGCAAAGTTAAATCACAATTATAAAGTAGGTTCAGGATTCCAAACTCAGTGACATTTCACCATGTGGTTAAACTTGGCTTCTGACAGAGTGCACGAAGCAGGACAGAAGACAAGCTACATGATATACAAGGTAACAGAAGGGTGTAGGAAGTTAACTAATCAAACAAGAAGTCAGTCTATGGGCATGCAGTTGAGATAAGGCCTCGGTCTGGTCCAGGTCAGCTCTCAGCACTTATGGCTTCTATGTTTAAGCAGTGAAGGATCTCGGTTCTGTTCAGAGATCAATCCAACAGAGCCTTCACCAGTAGTTGCCTTTTGTTTTTTTAATTTTATTTATTTATTTGACAGAGAGAGAGAGAGATCACAAATACGCAGAGAGGCAGGCAGAGAAAGAGGGGGGAAGCAGGCTCCCTGCTGAGCAGAGAGCCTGATGTGGGACTTGATCCCAAGACCCTGATATCATGACCTGAGCAGAGGCTTAATCCTCTGAGCCACCCAGGTGCCTTGGTAGTTGCCTTTCTTAAGTGGTCAGACACTGACTGGTCAGGTCTGAGGAGTCCGACAGTTTGCTGCCAAACCCTTCCCATTTTGAAGAGATTTAATCAGTTTTGCATCCCCGCAGACCTCCTCTGGTTCTGCTCCTTATCAGTTCTGGGATGTCAGCTGACATTGGTCCTGGCGATATCTCCTCGGGGCCTTAACTGCTTGCATCATTGCTTGACACAGGCCCCTGCTTGACATGAGAGACTCCATTTTGCTCTTTATAGTTGTACTTAAGTTGTAAAGCTCAAAATGTCATCTCCATTGCTAAAAAAACTTTATACTTATTTTTAAAGTCCTTGGGGAACCCGCATGGCTCAGTTGGTTAAGTGCTCTCTCTAATAAATAAAATTTTCAAAAAAAAAAATCCTAAAACTTTTAAGACTAGTGTGCTCACTGGGAAATGTCACAGAGCCCTTTGCCATGGTCTAGTCACTGAGGGCTTAAAAATACTGATAAAGAAAAGATGATCTTGTTGCATTTGTACACCCTATTAACCAACTGCCATATAATCAGTTAACCAAATTAATTGAACCCATTCAGTGCCTTTGTAAGCAAATTGACTGATTTCCGTTACATCCTGAAAACCTGGCTAGTAATCTTGTAGCCTCAGCACAGGAGAGCAGGAACACCTTGCTCTACGGATCCCAAACAGACTGGGCTGATCCATTCACCGCTAACAAAATCCAAAGACAGAGAAATAAGTGATGATGAAACAAGAAAAGAATAATAGTTCCGTGTGGCCAGCACCCAAAAGACAGCAGACTAGCCTACCATCTCAGAAACTGTCTCCAAAGTACTGAGACTACTTCCAGATTTATACAAGGAATATATGGGGCAAAGGTGGGTGGGTATTAGGCAGGCAGGCAACGAAGGTCAGATGACCATTGTCTCGGAGTCAATCACAGGTCTGGTCTTGCTGGCTCTCGGCAGTTTTTATTGCTTGAGGGGTAGTTTCAATTCCCATCAGGAGATGCTTTGCACTCTTGCTGTCAGGGTTTTCTGCCTGAGCCCAGAGACCTGCTGGAAAGAGGTACCCAACTAGAAAGTCTGAGGTCAAAATAAAGTCAGCCGAAGTTCTCTTCCAATCTCTTCTGTAGTCTGCCCACTAATTATCCCACAGTTTTATACCTAAGAGTTCATTGTTTTCCCAAATCTGCTGTTTGTTGATGAAATGTGTGTGTACAAGGAAGTTTTTTTATATATGAAAATGTATCTGAGGGGTGCCTGGGTGGCTCAGTCGTTAAGCATCTGCCTTCAGCTCAGGTCATGATCCTGGAGTCCCAGGATTGAGCCCTGCATTGGGCTCCCTGCTCGGCAGGAAGCCTGCTTCTCCCTCTCTCAGTGCCCTTGCTTGTGTTCCCTCTCTAGCTGTGTTTCTCTCTGTCAAATAAATAAATATCTTTTAAAAAATTTTTTAGAAAAACAAATAAAAGCCACTAAAAACCTCGCTGCCAAATTTGGAGTAACCAGGCAAATGTAAAAATACAGAAAAAAGAATAAAAATCTAGTATTCTTCCTTCAGATTGTGCCCCAAGTTCTTGTTCCATTTTAATGCAAATACCTATGGCATACTCACTATTTGTGGGATAAGTGTTCTCAGTGACTAACATATATTAACTTATTCTCTTATGAGATAAGTACTATTATTACTCTCATTTTACAGATGAGGAAATTAAAGCCCAGACAGGCTAGGTAAGATGCTCTAGATAATTACATTGTAGAACCGACTTTTAAACCTAAGAAGCCTGAGTTCTAGCTGAAAACATTGGCTATCATAGGTGATGGGTTTTGTGTGTTTTATGAAAAAAGAAAAAACAAAGACAATTTAGAACAACTATCAGCAGAGCCATATTAAAAGAAAAGTTTAGCAAACAAGTGAGTTCTATACATTTTAAATTTTAAAAAATCTTTAAGATATGTAGTTATCATTTTATATGATTAGCTAGCCAGCCACTTACTCCAAATGATCTAAATAAAAGGTTTCTTCTATTCAAGGAAATGAAACACTGAGTCATATGTTAAAAAGTTATTAAAGAAGATAAGCTATGCAAAAAAAAATGAGTACTTCATGAGTTATTTTTTTTTGGAGAACTGTAAAATGGGGTGGAAGATGGGAAGCTTTTATAGGATAAGGAATAAAGAACAAGGAAATGAAAAACAGAAAATATCTGATTGACTGGGTCCAAATAAGTCACCCTTGTTTGGGGTAAGAAGCCCACCTTGGTGGTTGACTTGGCATTTGTGGATCAATTTACCGAAATGCTGTATTTCTGGCCAAGCAGAGCATTTACAGGGACACAAAAGTGATCCCAGTTTCAGTTTGCTGACTTGGCATCCCAGGTAGAAGAAAGCTCCATTTTGGGTCTATAAATCTCTTTCAATACACACTATAAAAATAGAGTGTTTTCTCATGAAATAAAGAATAGAATTTGACATTAAAAAGAACAGATTAGTCTTTTCAACAAATCATGCTTAACACTCAGGTCATGATCTCAGGGTCCTGGGATCGAGGCCCACATCGGGCTCTCTGCTCAGCAGGGAGCCTGTTTCCTCCTCTCTCTCTGCCTGCCTCTCTGCCTACTTGTGTTTTCTCTCTATATATATATCAAATAAATAAAATTTTTAAAGAAGTTTATATCTTACACAAATTATTCAAAATGGAACATAGACTTAAATGTGATACACAAAACGATAAGACTTCTGGAAGCGCCAGAGAAACTCTAGGTGACCTTGGTTTTGGCCATAACATGTTAGATAAAACACCAAAGGCACAGTCCATGAGAGAAAAAAAACTGACAAATTAGACTTTATTAAAATTTTAAGATTTTGCTCTGTGAAAGATATATTAATAGTGTGAGAAGACGAGCATAGACTGGGAGAAAATATCTGCAGGCCACATATCTCAAAAAAGACATATCCAAAATATGTGAAGAACTTAAGTATTGTTAATAAAGCTAAAATGAATATTTTGTCCATAAGTTTTTGCTAAGTCTTTGACCATTAAAAAGAGAATATAGAGTTCTGGAAGGACAATTACTGGGTCAGAGAATATGAACTGTTTAAAGCATGCATCTTAACTTTTAAAAGTGGCAATATTTTATTTTTTGTGACAAAATTAATTATTCTATTAAATCTAAATGAGGCAGAGGCAGTAAAATAATAATGGAAGAGAACTTTGGCTGTCTCTATTCTGACCTCAGACTTTCTGGTTGGGTTCTTCTTTCCAGCTGATCTCCTTACTCAGGGAGAAAACCCTGACAGCAAAGCATTTCTCCTTATGGGAATTGAAACTACCGCCTCAAGCAATAAGGACTGCCCTAAACCAGAAAGACCAGACCCATGATTGACTCCAAGACAAGATCAATTTGACCTTCGTTGCTTACCTGCCTGTAGCAACCCACCTTTGTCCCACACATTCCTTATATAAACCTGAAAGACTTTGGAGACAGTCTTTGAAACGCTAGGCTAGTCTGCAGTTTTCTTGGTGTTGGCATCAGCAAACTAAATTCCTTTCTTGTTTCACCACTACCTGCTCATCTCTCTGCTTTTGGATTCTGTCCACGGTGGGTGGCTAAACCTGGTTTGTTTGGGACCCCTGGAACCAGGTGCTCTTGCTCCCCTACACCCTAGCTATAAGAACAAGAAACCTCGAAAAGGAAATGAACATAGGTGAGTAAAACACATAGTTGAATGAAAACAGAACTAGGATTTGAATACATAGCAATAACTAACTCGTATATAATGTTTACTCTCTACTGGTACTGTTCTAAGCACTTTACATATGTAAATATCTTTTATTCTATGACAACTCTCTGACATGAGTACTATTATATATCATGCCCATTTTATAGATAGAGATTGAGGCATAGAGTGGTTTTGAAAAACTTGCCCAAGTCACATGGCTAGTAAAGAAGTGCCATTTGAACACAAGGTGTGGCTCTAGTCTACTTTCTTGCCATTATACTGTAGACTGTTGCTGAAGTCGACAACCTTTCCTCAAATGTCTACTATAAACAAGGCATTACATAAGACATAACCAGAAAAACAAGAGTTTTATTCATGAGAAATTCATAACATTGTGGGAGAAATCTGTAGCTAACTCACTTTGGGGAAAAAAAAGAGAGAGAGAGAACAACTTAGCCCAGGTGGGGAAAATCTCAGGTTTCGAATGAAAGTTGAGAAATCATTAGTGGCTTAAAAATGTGTAGTTGTAGAAACCGATAAGGATGTAAAAAACACTCAAAGGAGATTGAACTTTAGGTAAATTGTTCATTAAATCTCTGACCATTAAATAAATAACATTTGGAAAAATTGTTTTCAGGCTAATTTATTTTAGTTGACCCATTTTAGGTAACTAATTTTGTTTTTGTTTGCTTATTTATTTTTTTTTAAAGATTTTATTTATTTATTTAATTGACAGAGCAACAGCGAGAGGGAACACAAGCAGGGGGAGTGGAAGAGGGAAAACCAGGCCTCCCGCTGAGCAGAGAGTCTGATGTGAGGCTCTATCCCAGTACCGTGGGACCATGGCCTGAGCCAAAGGCAGAGACTTAACTGAGACCCCAGGCACCCCTATTCGCTTGTTTAGAAGGATTGGTTTTGTATGGAAGTCTTCTTGAGCACGTGCTATGAAAATGAGTGAGAGTCTGGAGGTATTTGTATGGTTAGATTGATACCCTTGGGCCGTGGGTCAGAATCCAGAGAAGGACTTGTTAAGACACAATAGGTCCCACCCCTCGACTTTCTAATTCACTAGGTCTAAGTTGCACCAGAGAACTTCCATTTCTAACAAGTTTCCAGTGTGATGAGGTGACTTTGAGACAGCCTGAAGGAGACCACACCTAGGAAACCCACTGTCCTAGGGAAATCACTAACTGGGAGAGAGGTCGGTATTTGAGAAGCCTTCACAGCTGACTTTGTAATGGACGGTGTTTGTAATGAAAGTCCAAGGCTTAGTGGATTCTGGAAGGGGTTTGGCATTGACAAAAGTAGGGACTATCAGAAAGGGTTCTCAGAAAGCAAGTGGTGTAGGATGTTTGTAAAATAGGAAGGATAGGTGAGAGACCTGATGGAGGAAGCAACCTTTGCCTGCTAGGCTAGGGAGCTTGACTTGTCACTGAGTCCTTGGGGATTGAGCGTTTTTAATAAGAACAAGGGGAAAATAGTAATTTCATCACAAAGCTCCTTTGGCACCAATAAAAGGTAAGGATACCTGCCACATTCCTTAAAAAATGAGAAAAATAGAACTTAACAATGCAATAGGACTAAAAGCAATTACTTCTAAATGATCTTTTCCCAAGCAAAAGTCTGGAAGTGGGCTGCATCTTCCAAACAGAGGGACTTCTATTAGACATTTTAAATTAGAAACTCAAGTCAAGTTTATTTAATGCCTGTAACAACATTTAAATAAAGTATTTCAATTCTTTCTTCCTTTTTGGTTGTAGCTAACTACTTGGGAGGGGAATATACTTGATTTTTCCAGGCAGATTTTGACATTTAAAATAATGCATAAGCCCGAGGGTTAGGAATTTTCATTACTTAGGTTTACTTTCAGGAAATCAAATTGCTGTTTGTATAATGTTATCCAGCAGGATTTGTTCCATATTAAGAACCAAAAGGACATTGTAAATGGATATTAATAATACCTCAAGTATATTTAAATTTTAGTAGGGAATTAAAACCAGCAAAATAATGTACCTTTGTCAGTGATTATACTGAGATATAATGCTGGTCAATACTTCAAAGAGGCAGGTAAAGCTAAGAATAGAAGTTTGGAATTGAAAAAAGTAAAGCACCCAGAAATCACTCAGAGAATTCATGTTCGAAATATAACTATGCAACAAAAAGGATTTTGTGCCTATTACTCAAAAGCTTTAGTTCAACATTGACGTCTTTCAACTCCCTGTACTGTTGTTTAGCCTTGGAAAGGTCTAGGCATTAACTGGCACATGCCAAGGTTAGATTGTGTTCTAAGGGGAACATGCCACAAAGGAAAATTTTAATTTTCAGAACAGTTTGTAAATGCAACTGTGAATGACTCATTCTACATGCACAACAGGCGGAAGGGAAAATGATATTCAGAACACAGGAGATGAAGAGAGGTAAATATCCAAACCAAAGAAATTGAATAAAAATTCGTGTGAACATTAAAGGAAGTGAGGAAAAATAAAATCCTCACTTCTGCATGTAAACAAGTTTCCCCTAAGGCAACTTGGTTAATTCCAAAAAAAGCTCTAGGAAAACACTCAATAAAATGTAATAAGGAAAGGAAAAGAAAGGAAAATGGATTTAGCAAAAGCTGACCTACTACCAAAAATATAATTTTCCCTCTCTTCCTTCAAAGTATACCTATCAATATCAATGTTTTTTTTGGTAAGAACAATTCCATTAATTTTAAAATGTAAAATTCAATAAAGTACAGTAAAGAAACCTCAGTAATTTAGATCCCTCTAAACTTTGTTCGATTTCTCTCTCCTCTGTTTCTGTTCCTAGGCATAGAACAGAAGGAAATTATATTTTGGCACTGAGAAGAAATGTGAGTTTGTGCATTTAAAGAGTGCAAAGCCAAAAAAAAAAAAAGTGCACAGCCTAGCTGATAGTGATCATGATATATACCATAGGTAAGTTATAAACAAAGATGCTAAACCATACCCCTAGCAAGCAGGCATTTCTTACCTGGCTTAGTCTTTCATCTTTCCTGTCAAGCATTAACAAATGACCCACTACTACGGCCATGCAAGAAAACTCCACAGTTCTCCCTCTTTGTTCTGGGGAGACAACAGGACTCCGGGAGACAGTCAAGGGAGAGGCCAGTGAACACCAACTGGTCTTTGCCGCTCCTTACCTTTGGGATCTTAAGCAAAGCGTTTATTCATCCATACAAAGATTCATGTAATCACTCCCCTTGAACTCAGATAATAGCAGCAGAGGAGTAGCTGTGAGGAACAGCTAATTAAATAATGCACAAGTGTGGGAAGTCTGGGTGGCTCAGTCATTAAGCTTCTGCCTTGGGCTCAGGTCATGATCCAGGATGGGATCCACATCCGGATCTGGATGGAGCCCTGCAAGAGGCTCCTTGCTCAGCAGGAAGCCTGCTTCTCCCTTTTCTATTCCCCCTGGTTGTATTCCCTCTCTCCTGTGTTTCTGTCAAATAAATAAATAAAATCTTTTAAAAAATTACACAAGTGCTTTGCCAATGCAAAATACTTTATTTAATCATTTCTTTAGAAACCGAGATATCAGGCACCTGGGTGGCTCAGAGGGTTAAGCCTTTGCCTTCAGGCTCTCTGCTCTGTGGGGTGCCTGCTTCCTGCTCTTTCTCTGTCTGTCTCTGCCTATTTGTGATCTCTCTCTCTCTGTCAAATAAATAAATAGAATCCTTGAAGAAAAAAAACGAGGTACCATATATGACTTAATTTTTTAAAAAATTTATTTATTTGACAGAGAGAAACACAGCTAGAGAGGTAACACAAGTAGGTGGAGTAAAAGAGGGAGAAGCAGGCTTCCTGCCAAACAGGGAGCCTGATGTGGGGCTCAATTCCTGGACTCCAGGATCATGACCTGAGACGAAGGCAGACGCTTAAGGACTGCATCACCCAGCCGCCCCAACGACTTAATTTTTTAAGTCAGATTTTTTTCACAACTTATTTGTTAAATCAAATTTCCCTGAAAATAGGTAGGACAATTTAAAAAATAACTTTTAGAGACTATTATAAAATCTTTAAGGTTACTAGGGAAAAACAACAACACTGTTTCAGACCCCAAATTGGTATCCTTCTCTTTTAATAGTTTTTCTGATTTCAAAATACAATAGGATTAAGGTTTATTTAACCGTAATATTTAATCTTATTTAATCTTGATAATTTATTTAATCTTAATATTCCTTCAACAAACATTTATTGATCATTTGCTATGTACCAAGAATATAGGTATCAAGTCTATCCCTTGACAAAATAAACACAAAGAAATATTTGGATAAAATAAAATAATCAAAAACTTGTGAAGACAAAGGAGCAAATGAAAATAATTTTCTTCCAAATACCTACAAACTTAAGCCATAATGGCAAAATCCACTCTAGAAATTAGAGAAAAATTCTTTCAGCCTGAGAATGACTCCCATTGCCTGAAATATCTGGATGACAAACCTATTTTCAGGTTAAGAGTGTTAATATAGCACATTAAAATTCATTTTTAATAACAAAAGTAATATAAATCCTAGGAGTATAAAAAATATGGAAGTCTATCCCCAGCAATCCCATACCCCAAGAGTTACCACTGTTAACATGTTTATTCATCCAGACTTTGTTTTTCTGTATATTAAATTATAATAGATGACCAAAGAAAGTAGACATTCCCAAAGTACTGAGAAATATGACAATCAAACCACTTCTATAATTGATGAGAATCCAAGAGAATCCTAAGTTACCCAAAAGTTGCCAACAGTGTATTTCCAGTGTTGTAGGCTTCTCCTAGTTGATCAGTGGTCTATTGTGCTTCCTTGACACACTAGTGTATGAGTAGTAAGAGGCACAGAATTTATATCTTCAACCCCTTCCTAGTCCTGTTTTTTTCTTTTTAAGATTTTATTAATTTATGTGACAGAGAGAAACACAGCTAGAGAGGGAACACAAACACGGGGAGTGAGAGAGGGAGAAGCAGGCTTCCACTGAGCAGGGAGCCCAATGCAGGGCTTGATCCAGGGACTCCGGGATGATGACCTGAGCCGAAGGCAGACACTTACTGACTGAGCCACCCAGGCACCCCTATACTAATTTTCTATACAAGGGCTTAGTGAAAAATATTTGTACTATAGAGGCTGTGGTTCAGAAACTTCAACAGGGTAAAACCACATTTAAATTTAAATATAAATGGCCTGATAACATAATGTATAGCATTATTATTATTGAAGGCAGGAGAATTGGGTCCTAAAGGTAAGAATGTCTGAATCTGAGATCTAGGTTTATTATATATGAGGAGAGCTTGTGAATTTGGAAATATCATTTGGCATCTCTGAATTTCCTTATCTACTAAAAATGACAGTTATGATGATATAACTCTGATTTCTTCAAAATAATACTGTTATAAAGATCAAATGAGCTGATTGTACATTAAAAGTTTATAAATTATAAGGTGCTATGCAAAATCAGAAACACTAATAAAATATTTGTTAAAAAATGCAAATTAATATCTCATTTTCTTTACCAAACTGGAGAAAACTGGAGAGGTTTAGAACGGCATTATACTTTCTTGTCTTAACTTTGTTTATTGGACCTTTGCTGCACACCTCAGATTTCAGGTAAGTATGCTTATTGTCTTTTTTTCTTTATAAGTATTTTGCCATGATAAGGATTTTTTTAAAAAGATTTTATTTATCTATTTGACAGAGAGAGAGATCACAAGTAGGCAGAGAGGCAGGCAGAGAGCCAGATGTGGGCCTTGATCCCAGGACCCTGAGATCATGACCTGAGCTGAAGGCAGAGGCTTTAACTCACTGAGCTACCCAGGCACCCCTGCTTATTGTCTTTTATTATAATGAAACAATATTGTGCCTATGTCCACCATTAAGAGTTTCAACCAGCTTCTGTAAAATATTATGTGTTAAGGGGAAAAAAATTAGGCACAGATTTTTTACTATACTAATGAAACATTTACCTAATATCTTATGGCAAAAATATAAAGAGGGCTATTATATTAAAGGTTAAGAATGGCCAACATAAGTACAGAAAAACTTTTTAAGAAATAGCAACTGAACTTGAGAGATAATCAAAGAAAAGCCTCCAGGGAAGTCTTTTCTCCAGTCAAGAAGCATGTATTTAATGCTTACTGAAAAGAGAGAGGAAAGAGCTATTAGAACAATAAGAATTGTTGATATGAAAGAATGGTGTCAAGGGAGTGAATCAGGCAAGGAAGATGAAGCACAAAAGCGCAAGAGTTCTTACGGGAGAGAAAAATTGAAAAATGCTTACAAAAAGAGAGAAAGGTAATGAGCTAGGGAACTTCAGATATTCCTGAGGTTACACATAAAAGAAATAGCTATTTATGTCTATGTCTATCTCAGACACTAGATTTTTAGCTCCTTAAAGCAGGATGCCATATCTTATTCATAGTTGTGTCTCCCAGAGCAACTAGCTCAGTTATTTGTTGGAGGTACTCAATAGGTACTGGGTCGAACCTGAATAAAAGATACCTATAACTATAGAGTATGTTAGATGCTGGCTATGAAACACAGTAATAATCACAAAGAAAGATAAAACTCATGAAGTATATACTGGCTCATTTATTCATTCTACAAATTCTCAGTGAGCACCATGTGCTAGGAAGGGTCTGAGGATAAAGCAGAATTGTGTGTTAGGATTCTGTTTTTCTTTACAAAAACATAACCCAGATCTTTCAACTTTAACATTAGAAGAATTTCCAGGTGATCAGGAGATGGACCATGTGGCCATGCTTTTTTCCTCTGGCCTTCCCTTGTCATGGGAATCTTTAAACTGATTGTCATTGAGACAGATCCCACTTTTGGCACCCTGGCCCAAGCATGGGCAAGTGACGCTGTCCTGGTTTCCTACAATGCAATTATTTTTTTAAAGAGGGTAGATGGCTGGCTCAGGCAGTAGAGCCTGTGACTCTTGATCTCAGGAGTGTAAATTTGAGCCCCCTGTTGGGGGTAGAGATTATGTAAAACAATAAAAAACTAAAAAATGTTTATCAAAGATTGGGGGATAACAAAAGGTGACTTTAGCAATAGCTAAATAATAGTGTTAATTTGGATAATCTGGACTGAAGTTATACCATGCCTCCAAAGCCCATGTACTACCCTGGAGGGGAAAAAGAAAGACAAAAACCAAAATGGATCTTATCTGTGTACTTCCTTCTTGGCTCTCCTTTTACCACCACTTGGTGGATGATGGGACCCGTCTTTATTTATTTACTTATTTATTTTT
Source organism: Spilogale gracilis (assembly GCA_004023965.1). Lineage (NCBI taxonomy): Eukaryota > Metazoa > Chordata > Mammalia > Carnivora > Mephitidae > Spilogale > Spilogale gracilis. The sequence continues at coordinate 88,593 of PITA01005494.1, read as the reverse complement.
ACTTATTTGAGAAAGAGAGAGAGAGCATGAGAGGGGAGAATGTCAGAGGGAGAAGCAGACTCCCCACGGAGCTGGGAGCTCAATGCGGGACTTTATCCCAGCACTCCAGGATCACCACCTGAGCCCAAGGCAGTTGCTTAAACAACTGAGCCTCCCAGATGCGCAGCACCCATCTTTAATAGAATCCATCAAAAATACACTTCCAGTGATGCCTGAGTGGCTTAGTCAGTTGAGCATCTGACTCTTGGTTTCAGCTTAGGTCATGATCTCAGAGTATTGGGTTCCAGCCCCAGGTTGGGCTCTGCACTCAATATGGAGTCTGCTTGTCCCTCTCCTTCCCCTTCTGCTTGCGTGTGCAGGTGCACATGTGATCGCTCTCTCAAATGAGTAAATAAAATCTTTAAAAAAATATGCTTCCAAACATTCTGATCTTTTGGCCTTTGGGGATCAAATCTTACTTCATATCAATTTTGGGCCCACCCACACAGAGAAACATTCCTGTCTGAGAAGTAGCCCTTTTCCTTGGCAAGTATCAACATAGTTATTGAGACTTCATCACAACACAGTAAGCTGAACATTCTCTCAACAGATACATACATATAGTCATACCACAGGTGGGAAATTCAGTTCTGTTTCATGAGGGTACTAAACTGTGGTTTCCTTGTTCATTTGTAATTAGGAAAATGGGCTCTGTGTTTATTAGAATAAGAATAACATAAAAACTAAGTTTGTTAATTGAGTCTAGAAAGCCCACCAAGTTCCATATGTAGATCACACAGAAAGGAAAAAAGGCCTGTAAGTGCACAGGTTCACAATTTGAACCCTCATTATTTTGGCTCAAAGCACTCTGTGAAGGGGAAAAGGCTATGAGGAAAGGACAGACAGGAAAAAAAAACTACTCTTCAAATGTCATCTATGTGCTAATATAGCTCTAGCAACACTCATAAATATCTATCTCATTGTTTCTTCCCAACAACACAACCTTGTCAATTTGGCTCATTTTATGGGTGTGGAAAACAAAATACAAAGGATCTAAGTGAAGAACTCTGTTCATGTTTAGTTTATAATTATTGTGCTAAATAGGATAGAACTCAGCTTCCTGCAGTCACTTGGTGAATATTTACTGTGAATTTACTATGTACAAGCATTACAATGTATTATAGGGGTAACAAAATGACATATATTCTCTGTCCTCAAATTACTTCCATTCTAGTAATGGAGGAAAAAATCATTCCACTAATGAGGGGTTTACTCATAACCACTAAAATAATGTTTTCAGATGACAATAGTGGGATTAAAGCAACCATCCAGCAGTTTAAAAAATAATGGCTAGTGAGGAAAAAGAAGCAATGAACATGTAATAGGATACTCCCTGGACATGTTGGTTCAGTCTAAAAATTCTCAAGCTCCTTTAAAAATTAAGTTTGCTCAGTTATATTGAGTCATTCATTCAGAGACTGCCTGGGGGTAGGGACATTAATTAGAACCAATTGTAGCACATCCAAATCTAACGCAGATCTGCACTTTAAAAGGCAGCGGGAGGAGGGAGTGGCAAACAGGCTCATATTTCCAGAAAAGAACTGTTCTAGAAAGATCAAAAACGAAAGGCAATTATGAAAGGAAGCTGCACCAGAAAGTAAGAAAAGCACTGAACAGAAAGAGAATGGCTGCTCTAAGAAGTAACAAAAACTGTATCTGGCAGGGCACCTGAGTGACTCAGTCGGTTAAGCATCTGACTTCAGCTCAGGTCATGATCCTGGGGTCTGGGATTGAGCCCCACATTGGGCTCCCTGCTTGGTGGGGAGCCTACTTCTTCCTCTCCCTCTGCCTGCCTCCCCCCTTGCTTATGCTCTTTCTCTCTTTCTCTCTCTGTCTGTCAAATACATAAAATAACATTAAAAAACATATCTGGAAATATATTGTTGTAGCTAAGCACATGGACCTAAACATTAAAAAGACCTGGGTTTGGATCCTGCCTCCCTTGAAGAAGGTTATTTGACATCTTTGAGCCTCAGGTTTCTTATCTGTAGAATGGGGGAAAATAATACTATTACTTACTTTTCTTTTTTTAATATTTTATTTATTTATTTGACAGAGAGAGAGATCACAAGTAGGCAAAGAGGCAGGAGGAAGCAGGCTCCCTGCTGAGCAGAGCCCCATGCAGGCCTTGATCCCAAGACCCTGAGATCATGACCTGAGCTGAAGGCAGAGGCTTTAACTCACTGAGCCACCCAGACGCCCTATTACTTACCTTTATGTGGTGGTTATAAAGGTGAAACAAGCAAATACAAATAAAATGTCTGGGACATTGTAAGCTCTCCGTAAGTAGTTTTATTATGTTCTATTATGATTATTTGGTGATTTAAGAAGACTGTCCTTGAATTTGGTGGATAGTTGGTAATCCACTGGTGTTATATTATTAATTCAATGGAATGTTAAGCAATCTTTAAAATACATTCTACAACTGCAGTTCTTTTTTTTTTTTTTTTTTTTTTTAGATTTTTTTATTTATTTGACAGAGAGGAACACAGCTAGAGAGGGAACACAAGCAGAGGGACTGGGACAGGGAGAAGCAGGCCTCCCGCTGAGCGGGAAGCCGGATGTGGGACTCCATCCCGGGTCTCCAGGATCATGACCTGAGCCGAAAGCAGTCACCCAACCAACTGAGCCACCCAGGTGCCCCTACAACTGCAGTTCTTAATTGGTGTGTCGGTGGATAGGGGCATTCTAAGAGTTTGTATGAAAGGTTTTTGGACAACATAATCATGGGTGTGACGATGGGGAATGATACTTGGGATTAGTGGATAAAGGATGAAGATACTGTATGTCCTATGATTCTCAGGAAAGTCCTCCACATAGAAAGGCGCTGCCCAGGCATCCTACATGATTTTTTATTTCCTTTTCTTTCTTTTCTTTCCTTTGCCTTTCTTTTTTTTTCTTTTCTTCTCTTTTCTTTTTCTTAAAGGGATCAGCTTTTTATTTTTTATTTATTTTTTATTTTTTTATTTTTTAAAGATTTTATTTATTTATTCGACAGAGAGAAATACAGTGAGAGAGGGAATACAAGCAGAGGGAGTGGAAGAGGGAGAAGCAGATTTCCTACTGAGCAGGGAGCCCAACTGGGAACCAGGACCCTGGATCATGACATAAGCCCAAGGCAGAGGATTACCTGACTGAGCCACCCAGGGGCCCTCCTACGTGATTTTCAACTAATACTTTTAGATATTAGTGTAGGTAAAAAAGAAAAAGAAAAACAAAAACAAAACAACCAAAATCCTGTGTATAATGATGTGAACCTAGAACTAAACTCCATTTTACTTAAAATATAAAAGGATTTTTTTTCCCTATGGTTCATATGAATTTTCTAGGAATGCAGCTATTATATAAATAGAGGGAAAAAATGAATGTTGTTCTGCTTGGGATTTTACCAAGGACAAGTCATCATTTTGGGAGAAATTCTGTCACTCAAAAGTGTTACTCCTATGCCAAATCAACACATCTGAATATAAGTCTGCTTTTTTGGCCATGACATTAGAATTAAAGCTGCATATAGATGCAAGCATCTAGCTTCTTCATTCTGCCTTCTAATGAAGTCATGTCTGAGCACTTCATTATATTATTTCATTATAAATTGCTTTGCTTTTATTATCCTATATTTTATGGCTAATGACTTACATTGCTTTTAAAAACTTGTTTAAAAAATTAAACTTATTTATTACCTATGCATTTCATCTTAGGATAATAAGGAAGGCATTATAAAATATTTGCTATTAGAAGGGAGTACTGGGCCTAATGGGGTTGAAAACTATGCTCTAGGATTATACTTAATGGCAAGAAAATATATTAATAACATAAGATCAACACAAAAGACTCAGAATAGCTAAAGCAATCATGAAAAAGAAAAGCAAAGCTAGAGGGCTCATCTGGACTTCAAGTTATATTATAAAGCAGTAGTAATCAAAACAATATGGCATAAAAATAATGCATAGATCAAGGGAACAGAATAGAGAGACCCAAAATAAACCTATAATTATAAGGTAATTTAATCCTTGACAAAGCAGGAAAGAATACCCAGTGGGAAAAAGACAGTCTCTTCAACAAATGGTGTTGGGAAAACTGGACAGCAACATGCAAAAGAATGAAATTGAACCACTTTCTTAAACCATACACAAAAATAAATTCAAAGCAGTTGAAAGTCCTAAATGTGAGACCTAAGTCCATAAAAATCCTAGAAAAAAGAAAGGCAGTAACTTCTCTTAACATCAGCCATAGCAACTTTTTTCTAGTTAGGTCTCTCTCTCTTTTTTTTTCCTTTTTTTTTAAAAGATTTTATTTATTTGACAGTGAGAAACACAGCTAGAGAGGGAACACAAGCAGGGGGAGTGAGAAAGGGAGAAGCAGGCTTCCCGCCGAGCAGGGAGCCCGATGTAGGGCTCAATCCCGGGATCTCTGGGATAATGACCTGAGCCGAAGGCAGTCACTCAACCAACTGAGCCACCCAGGCACCCCTAGTTAGGTCTCTTGATGCAAGGGAAACAAAAGCAAAAATAAACTATTGGGACTTCATAAAAATAAGCCTCTGCATAGCAGAAGAAACAATCAACAGAACTAAAAGGTAACCTACAGAATGGGAGAAGATATTTGCAAGGGGCATGTCCAATAAAGGGTTAATATACAAAATATATAAAACATTTATACAACTCAACAGCCAAAAACCAAATAATCCAATTAAAGAATGGGCAGAAGATATGAACAGACATTTTTCCAAAGAAGACATACAGATAACCAAGAAACATGTGAAAAAATGCTCAGCATCACCCATCATCAGGGAAATGCAAATTAAAACTACAATGAGATATTGCCTCACAAGTTGGAATGGCTAATATCAACATAAGAGACAATGGGTATTGGCAAGGATGTGGAAAAAGGAGAACCCTCCCCTCACCCACTGTTGGTGGGAATGCAAACTGGTGCAGACAGTGTGGAAATGGTATGGAGTTTCCTCAAAAAGTTAAAAAATAGAACTAGCCTCTGATCTAACAATTGCCCTACTCGATATTTACCCAGAGAATTCAAAAACACTAATTTGAAGGGATACATGTGCCCCAGTTTAGAGCAGCATTATTTGCAATAGCCAAATTATGGAAGCAGCCCAAGTGTCCACTGACTAATGAATGGATAAGGAAGATATGGCATATATAGCACATATTTATGTGTGTGTATACATATATACACACACACATATATATACATATATATAATGGAATATTATTTAACCATGTCAAAAATGAAATCTTGCCGTTTGCAATACATGGATGGGGCTAGAGAATATCATGCTAAGAGAAATAAGTCAGTCAGAAAAAGACAAATACCATAAGATTTCACTTGTATATAGAATTTAAGAAACAAGGGGCACCTGGGTGGCTCAGCCATTAAGCGTTTGCCTTTGGCTCAAATCATGATCCCAGGGTTTCAAGATCGAGCCTCACATCAGGCTCCCTGCTTTGTGGGAAGCCTGCTTCTCCCTCTCCCACTCGCCCTGCTTGTATTCCCTCTCTCACTGTGTGTCTCTCTCTGTCAAATAAATAAACAAAATCTTAGGGAAAAAAAAGAATTTAAGAAACAAAACAAACGAGTAAAGGAAAAAAAAGAGACAGACAAACCAAGAAACAGACTTCTAATTACCAGAGGGGAGTGGGGTGGGAGAATGTATTAAATAGGTGATGGGGATTAAGGAGTGTACTTCTGGTGATGAGCACTGAGTGATGTATGGAATTGCTGAATCACTATATTGTACACCTGAAACTAATATAACACTATGTTTTGTTTTGTTTTTTTTAAGATTTTATTTATTTGACAGAGAGAAACACAGCCAGAGAGGGAACACAAGCAGGGGGAGTGAGAGAGGGAGAAGCAGGCTTCCCGCCGAGCAGGGAGCCCGATGTGGGGCTCGATCCCAGGTCTCCAGGATCATGACCTGAGCCGAAGGCAGTCGCTCAACCAACTGAGCCACCCAGGCGCCCCAATATAACACTATGTTAACTGGAATTAAAAGCCACTTAAAAAAATAACATAAGATCAAGTGAAAAAAGATAATTTCAAAGCATTACCTACGAGTTGATCCCATTTTTATAAACAGACAAAACTCATAAAGAACTCACACTCCTTCCCCTGTAATAACTCATGGAATTACAGTAACCCAACTGAAGAGGCCTCTTATATGCTCTCTAGTTCGGTAGCATTTTGATCAAATGATTTCTGTGCTTTATTATAATTGGAGAATTATAGAAATGTATTGTTTAGGTTCCCAGGAATCACATGGGAAAGAAAATATGGGTTCTAATCTTGGCTTTACTATTTAAGCCAAGTCATTTAATTTTTATAAGTGTGTTTCTTTACCTGAAAAACCTAAGGTCTAGGGAAACATTATCAATAACAAGAATTCCAGCTTTCTGGTCCTGTAATTATAAGTATTTCCCCAAGTATGAACCATGGAACACTGGTACAATAGGACATTTATGGGTCTTAAGTAAATAGAGTTCTGTCACCAATATATTTGAGAACGCACTGGTTTAAATGAAGTTAGACATGTTTCTTTAGGGAAGATTTTCCACTCTTTTTTGTTGTTGTTGTTCAGATTTTCCCCTTTCCCTAAACCCTGAGAATTTCATAGAAGTAGTATTCTGTATAGCAGGTATTGGAATATACTAATTTAAGGCGATGTATATTTTAGAAAAGTTTTTCTTTTCTTTTTAAATTTTATTTATTTGACAGAGAGAGAGAGACAGCAAGAGAGGGAATATAAGCAGGGGGAGTGGAGAGGGAGAAGCAGCTTCCCCCTGAGCGGGGAGCCCACCCCGCGGCGCTCCATCCCAGGACCCTGGGATCATGACCTGAACTGAAGGCAGACGCTTAAGGATTGAGTCACCCAGGTGCCCCGAAAAGGTTTTGTTTTCAAAGGACTGAGTCCTCATGGTTAATTTTCAGGCATTGTAATAAGCAATGAGGGAAACTGTTTTGCGTAATGATTCTCTTAATCACGTCATATGTTGGAATCCTAACTTGCAAGTTTAGGCTGACAGAAAGAAGAAACTGAAAAAAATAACAAAAGAACACAAAATTAAAAAAGAAAAAAGAAAAAAAAAGGAACACAGGGGTACCTGGGTGGCTCAGTTGAGTGTCCAGCTCTTGATTTTGCCTCAGGTCATGATCTCAGGGTCTTGGGATCTAGCTCTGTGCTGGGCTCTGCACTTGTCCTCTTCCCTCTGCTCCTCCCCACTGCTCATGCTCGCTCGCTCTCTCTCAAATACATAAATAAAATCTTTAAAAAAAACCCACAGGGGAGCCTGGGTGGCTCAGTCATTAAGCGACTGCCTTCAGCTCAGTTCATGATCCCGGAGACCTGGGATCGAGCCCCACATCGGGCTCCCTGCTCGGCGGGAAGCCTGCTTCTCCCTCTCTCACTCCCCCTGCTTGTGTTCCCTCTCTGGCTGTGTTTCTCTCTGTCAAATAAATAAATAAAATCTTAAAAAAAAAAAAAAACAACCCACAAATTAAAATGTGTGATGAGCATGAATCATTTTAGAACCAGAGTGAAATAGAAGCTCTTTTAACACTAAAAGACTGTCCTATTTCATAAAATCAGTCCAAAAACACCAGATTTGGCTGGTCTGTTCAGTTTAAAATATGTCTGAAATTGTTTATAGAAAAATAATACAATGTAGATATGGAGCAAAGTGTAGATATATACAGAATATAATATAGGTGGATATAAATAGGAAAAAAGTTAGATGATTTGAAATAATATTAGATATATTGTGCTTTCCTGGTTATTTGGGGGATTGGGCCACCAATATAGACAAGCTAAATAAAAAAGTGGAGTATAATTCTGGAAAGAGCACAAATAACAAAATTATCTCTGTTGCAGAAAATAGCACAATCTCTTTAATGATTATTTTAAAGGTCAACTGGTAGAAGTTTGCCAAAATTGTTCTGTGTAGGTGTATCAGCAGTTGGTATTAGTTTAAAAAAAACTCAAACCCAAAAAACTTTTGTTTAGCGTTTAACACATTATTCTAGATTATATAAATGTCAAATTTCAAAATGTAAATTATTTAATGTGTGGAATATCTGATGCAAAATTTTAACATCTAATTTATTTGCTCTGTCACACAATGTACTTCTGGGCCACAGTTTTGCACAGGAGATGGTATATAAAAATTAATTTTAATAATATACAAAGTAAACCTTAATCATGAAGGTAAGTCTACCCTCCAAATAAAAACAAAACAAAACAGTGAGATAGTGAATTCTAAAACCAGATTAATGATTAACTAATATAAAATTCTTAAGGATAATAATACTGAAGTGTACATTTTATTGAACAATTAATAAGTCTCTATCTCAGAAGTCATTAAGCTACATTCTGAGTGGGTGAAGGGAATGTCATCACTCTACTTTGGGGTCCACATCAGTATTATTTATTATGAGTCAACAGGCTAGAATGTGTCTTCTCATGAGAGACAATACGATATTCAGAAGGTACCTATGAAGTATTCTAGCCAAAATTTTCACTTTGAATCCATTAAAATCTTACTTACAACAGCCACAGCCAATTTACAAAAAAACACAGGAGACAGTGGAATAAGCCAAATGATAACACAAGGAAGAAACTAGACAAATCAGAAAGTATGAGGTTCTCCCGGATAATTGTCCCAGTTCCTTCAAGTCAAGGTCATAAAAAAGGGACAGTACTAGATAAAGAGAGACTTGGCCATATCAACTCTGTGTAATATGTGATCCTGGGTTGGAGACTAGTTTGGACAAACCAGCTCTAAAGGACATTTTTGTGTCATTAAGGAATTTTTAAGACTATATTCTATGTGTTAGATAAAAGAAATATTTACTAAAATAGGTGGACATCACTGACTGATAAAAGCAGTCTACAAAGAGCATACACAGTATGAGTTCATTTAGTTTAAAAATATATAGCGAGAACGAGGAAGACATACATCACTAAGGTGTTAAATGTAGTGGAAATGCAACATTTTTATTTTTGTTTGTCTGTATTTTCTACAATGCAAATTCATTAATAAAGGGCTATTAACAACAACAAAATATGTGTCCCTCAAGGAAGTAAGTTTCTCAAGGCCTTACCAGGTTGTATATTGGAAAGGAATTTGACTAAAGAATGCTTTTCTGGGTCTTGATTCTACAAGTGAATGCTGGACTTCTAGTCTCATGTAAAGTGTTTCTGTCTCACCCCATTGCTATTCCCCATTCTTCTCTCTGTCAAATATTTCTGAGCCTTTAACAATTTAAGGGTAAACTCCTCTTGTCTCCTAAAGACACACAGAGAAAAGGATTAGGCTTCTTTCCCCATGTCAAGAAATGCCAGATGGAAGCCTTTTTCTGTTGGGCCCCTTACTCACTGGTACCCTGAGGACAGAGGAGTGGCAAACCAGATGGGCTAGAGCTTGACTTTGACTAGAGCACAGTTCTCTGGAGGGTAGGGCTGCTGGGTCTAAAGTGCAACTCTGCGCCTTCCCCGCACCCCCCATATCAGATGGAGGAGATTGGGTTTCTAGCTCCAATATGCTAGCCTGACATCTGGGCAGGGCCTCCTCAGCACGATGATACACCAGGAGGACATGCATGACCTGTTATCCCCTCTCTGTTTTACCTATAGCTGCCTGTGTACCATTGTCTCTCTTGCCATTCCAGCTTCTCGCATGCAATGGGGTAAGTCGGCCAACCAGCCATCTTCCTGTCTGTGGGAAGAAACTTTGGTTTCAGCCCAAACACTACAGCGATCTCTTCAGCATAGTAGGGGACATACTTTTAGAAGTTATATTAAATGTACTTTGTTGGTAGAAAAAAATCCCAGAAAAGTGTAGTTGGTTTCCGAAAGAAATACAAAAATGCTTCATAGATGTTTCAGAGAAATTTTAGAGCACATGAAGTATCCATTCCTCACAACACTTTAGGAAAATTATGGTACCATGCATGCTTTCAGAATACGATGCCTAGTAGTATAATCATGATAAAATGTACCTGCTTTTCTACCTGTTTCTTTCTTTAAAAAAAAAAAATTATTTATTTGACAGAGAGAAACACAGCTAGAGAGGGAACACAAGCAAGGGCACTGAGAGAGGGAGAAGCAGGCTTCCAGCCAAACAGGGAGCCCAATGCGGGGCTCGATCCCAGGTCTCCAGGATCATGACCTGAGCTGAAGGCAGTCGCTTAATGACTGAGCCACCCAGGCGCCCCTACCTCTGTGTTTCTTAATACGCTCCTGCTTCCCTATTGAATAGTCTGATATTTTAATTAAAAGGCATAACCAAAATAAAAATAATAAATCCAGAGGTTGAACATTCTTGTCGAAATTTGGAATGTCATAGAAATTTCTTATATGAAAAATCATCCCTATAACAACTAACTATAATTGTATTAACAGATTCACGTTGTCAGTGTGGGGCCTGGATTGACATTATATAATATATGGTTTCAATCTCTAGCTCACGCTTGGTACACAGAATTGCAGCTTGTCCTGAAAATTGAGAACAAGAAAAACAAAAAAGCATATGCTCCTCAACGCAGTCAGCATGAGAACACAGTGACATTTGGTATTTTTGGTAAAGCAGTTATATGGGTCAATCCATGCATTAGCATATAATTTCTTCTATCCACCAAAAGAGTTGGTCAGGTAAAAATATTAACTTAATTGATCAGATAATTATAAATCCTGCGTTATCAAAGGAAAGAAATAAGGAAGAAAAAAGTGAGGTTAGGTAGGTAGGTTTGTTCTGGGGAACTGATTAGGGTGTGTTATCAGAAAACAAGGCATTGTAGCTCATAAAGAAGAAATTCATTGTACGAAGAGAGCCCAAAGAGACTTCTTTTGACCATGTATTTGTCTTTGTTTAATAACAAACTATATAATAATATAGTTATATATTATATAAGACAAATATATATATAAGACATAATAATATGTAGCATTTTTAAATTATTTATTATTTTTCATATTTACACTTGGTATCCTCACCTTTAAATTGTTCAGGGTATGTAATGTCTTGATTTTACTCCACTGTGATAGATGGAGATGCTGGGAAATGACAATCCTGTCAAATGGCCAAAGGTAGCCAAAGTATTTAATGACAGAATTGGAAGTAGAACACATCACTCCTGCCTCCTAATTCAGTGCAAACCGATGTGTATACTTCCACAGTTTTCCAAGTTCTAGTTACCTGGAGATTTCTGGTGAAGAAATTTCTTGATGTAAACACATGCTTTAAGTATTTTCTACTTGTGATCATGTCTTTTAATTACATCAATGTGTTTTTTTTAAATGTGTGTGTGTTTTAAAGACTTTACTTATTTATTTGACAGAGAGAAACACAGTTAGAGAAGGAACACAAGCAGGGGGAGTGAGAGAGGGAGAAGCAGGCTTCCCGCTAAGCGGGGAGCCCGATCCTGGGTGTCTGGGATCATGACCTGGGCCGAAGGCAGATGCTTAACCACTGAGCCATCCAGGAGCCCCTAAATGTGTTTTGTTTTTATGATTTTTACTTCTGATAAAATCTAATGGAAGAAAGTATATCAACTGCTTCTTGAAGGTATATTTGAAAAATTCATATTATGACTCAAAATAATATAACTCAGCACAAACCTGTATACTATATTAATTTAGTCAACAAACATTTAGTATCTACTGTTGTCAGGCTTAACAGTTACTATTGCACTTGTTTTCATGCCAACCTTGGAAGTACATATTATACTTACGTTTCTGATGAAGTTAAGCAGTTTGTCTGGTATAGTAAGAGGCAGAGCCAGAATTTGTATCCTGTCTTGACTCAAATCTGTCTTACTCCAAAAGCCATAAGATTTTTATGATACCAAATAAAACGTCAGAGTCTCTTCTCTTAAAGTGCTGTGGGTATTGAGATGGGAAACAAGATATATCTGGTTGTGGGGGGTTACATTAAGTAAAGCTTTACAAAAGAAGGAGTGTTGGAACAGGTGCTTGAAAGATGTGCTTATTTTGATTATGTAGAGATAGGCTGAGAAGTGGAAGCCAAGAACAATGTCAACCAAAGGTACAGAGTGGGAGTCAGGGCATACACTGGGAAAGGTTTGGATGGCATTTAGGGTACGCGAAGGAAAAACGTGCTAAGTGTGGAAAAATATCTGAAGCCAGGTTCTAAAGATCCTTGAGCAAATGCAGTGGGGCTCCTTTACTAATTGCCATTGACTTAGAAAAATAGGTAAGAATACAAAACACAGCCCTAAAACTTTAATTGTAACAGGGTGAGGCATATCACCCTCTTCTTAAAGGGATGGTTTTTTTTTTTTTAATTTATAAAAGATAAGGGAGTCCTACCTGACAATTCAGAATTTTAAATACAGTGTTTAGTGTAACAAAAATAAACTCTATTGACCTTTTAGAAAGAGAGAAATTGATTACTGGTTTCAAAAAACAGACCATGAAAATTTTATTGAAAGCATCTTGCTTTAATTTAGATAAACACAAGTTCAAGTTTGCTTTGTTAGAATTTAAACTTTTAGTTATGAAACTCAGCACAATGCCTTAACTGTATTTCTTTGGACTCATCAACCATCCAATGCTGAAATGATGGATTTACTGTATACTACACCTATCCTGAAGCTTCCCAGTGTATTTATTTATGGTAGCAGTACATGCCACTGAAACCCTCTTTCCCAGCTTCCCTTTCAGCTAGTTGTGTCCTGTCATTAAGTTTGGGCCAATGAAATCCAAGGAAATATTTTTTCAGTGAGCCTTCCAGGAAAGCGCCTAGAGATGGGGTGTTTTTGCCCTGCTAGGGGAAGGGATGGGATACCTGGGATCCCAGTGGCCATATCTCAGATAACCTCTTTGATACCTTTGAACAGAATAGAAAGCAGCACCAGTCCTTGCAGATTAATTAGAAAAAAAGTTCCTCTCTGAGCAGCTGCGTTACCTTGCAGTATATAGATCCCACACACTTCCTGGTCACGTGCCTTTGCAGTAAATAAAGTGCACAGCCATATAAGGTGGCCCTGACAGATCTTTTGGATGCTGAGGCAGGAAATGGATTCATGTTCTAAGGACAGCAAGGAGGAGACAAATCCCTGCTGAACATGGATGTGCCATTTCAGCCCTGAATCGACTACTACCAAACTTCTTTCATGTGAGAGAAAAACAAAATTTATTTTAAGTTACTGTTATTTCTGATTTCTTGTATAGTAGCTAATTGCTAGTAAATTAAGACCAAATGGCTTGGATTAAGAAGCGCTACCAGTAATTAATTAATTACACAGATGTTTCTTGAGCATTATGTATCATTCTGTGATATTCTAGGAATAAAAACAGGGCTTAAAATCCAGGATGTGAAAGACAGATGCATACTTAAACAGATAATTACAGTATACCATGACATGGTTGCTCAGTTCGCATTTTGCACATAGACATCTGGCCAAAAAGTGAGTGCGGGCTGGGCTCTAATAGACTGCATTTGCACAGATGGGGCATCTTTTCTAGTTCATCTCCACAAATGAGATGTCTCTTTTTAAAGACTCTGATTCAGGGTGCCTGCGTAGCTCAGTGGGTTAAAGCCTCTGCCTTCAGCTCAGGTCATGATCTCTCAGGGTCCTGGGATCAAGGCCTGCATCTGGCTCTCTGCTCAGCAGGGAGCCTGCTTCCTCCTCTCTCTGCCTGCCTCTCTTGTGATCTCTCTCTCTGTCAAATAATAATAATAAAAAAAATATAAAGACTCTGATTTAACCAAGAATAATGCCTTATCATTCAGTGATTTCCAAACTTATTTAGCAGCAGTTAGCCTTCTTTCAAAAACGCTCATGCAGAAACAATGTGTTAGTCTGGATGTTTTGGTTGTAGAGGTCTAGATTATCAAATTAATTTAGATGTGGAAGAGAATTTATGAGTTAATTTAACCACATACATTGTAATAAAAGTGGGCACAGTGTGCTAAGGAAATACACAGTATGGCTTTTAGGGTTGGCTCCACAAAGGAAGTGATGCTTGAGTTAAAGCTTGAAAGATGATTTCAAGAGGAGGACAAAATGGGAAAGAGTATACTATGCTGAGTAAGTAGCTTGTGCAAAAATATCTAAAAGAGTATGTCCTGTTTTGGAAATAAGTGGTTCATTAAAAGCAGGGATGAGAGAGAGAGGCTGATAGTTAATGGCTTCAGGTGGTGGTGGTAAGGGAGAGGTAGATCATTAAGGGCCATATATGCTTGTGAAATTGGATTTTTGTTTATAAATTATGGAAAGTCTCTGAAAGATTTTAAAGAGCAGAGTAAAATGAATAGAATATGTATTAGAAGGATGTTGGGACTATACTTATTAGGAATGCCTTAATAGACAAAATGCAAAAACTCAGGTAAGAGTAGACAGGCTGACTTAAGACATTAGCAGTTCATTGAGATGGAGGGAATAGATTAATGAATGTATTTAGCAGGTCAAATGGGTAGATTGTTGTGATAATGGGAGAGAAAAGTTGAGGATGATTCCTAGGATTCCACACTGGGGAACCATTCTTATGATTACATGACCATTGGCATGGTAGTACTATTTTTTGCAAAAGACTTTATTTATCTACCTAGAGAGAGAGTGTGTGCAAACAGGGGGAAGGGCAGAGGGAGAGGGAGAGAGAGAACACCAAGCAGACTCTGCACTAAGAGTGGAGCCTCATGTAGGGCTTGATCCCACAAACCTGGGATCAGGACCTGAGCAGAACTCAAGAGTTGCTTAACCAACTGAGCCACCCAGGTGCCACAAGGTGGTACTATTTTTTTTTTAAAGATTTTATTTATTTATTTGACAGAGAGAAACACAGCTAGAAAGGGAACATAAGCAGGGGGAGTGAGAGCAGGGAGCCTGATGTGGGGCTTAATCTTGGGATTCCAGGATCATGACCTGAGCCGAAGGCAGACACTTAATGACTGAGCCACCCAGGTACCCCTAGAGATCAGTTTCTGACATTGACTTTGCCATTGACTGCCTCTGTGATGTTTAGCAAGTCACTCTGCCTTAGGTTCCTCATGTGGAAAATGGGGACTTAGAACAAGGTGACCTTCAACGTTTGGTAGACTATGATTCAACCAATAATAACATCTTCTTATAGTTAGTTCAGTGCCTTTCAAACTTATTTAGCATCAGTTAGCCTTCTCTGAAAGAACTTTCATGTAGAAACACAATGTATTAGTTAGGATGTTTTGGTTTTGAGGCCTGACTCAGTTTAGAAGTAGAAGAGAATTTACCAGTTAATTTAACCATACTATGTGAAAAGGTGTAGCTGGACCCCATGGATGACTGGCATCCCAGGTTGGTGCAGCACTAAGACTTGCTCTACTTTCATCTCTGTATAATGGCTTCATTCTACACAAAGTATATGTGGCCACTTGCCATTATCAAGACTTCCTTCTTTCCTCAGACTATCATTGTAGTGGGATAGCCCTTCCCTTAGTTCGACCTGAACACATCCTGGGAAAGAGCTCTGCTTGCTTTGGCTTGAGTCACATACCCACCCTGCAACTAAGAAGTTGGGGGACTGAGCTACAGCTGCCACTAAAGTCACCTGTTTATAGGATAGGCAGGAATAATTTCTCCAAAAGAAAGGAGCACTGTCTGTAGGAAAAGGAAAGTCACCAGGGAGACAAATAGATGGTCAATATGTAAACCAGAAACTTTCTAGTTGAAGTCCCACCTATGTGGTCCCCTTTATACCCTACCTGGTTTCTGAAGTGTACCTTTGGAAACCCCTTGGAGGTTTACACCCCTCTCCCATGAGGATCCTTGGAATATAGCATTAAAATAATCGATTTTATTGATTGGATAGCATGCCTGGTGCCCACAAGTCCTTGATAAACTGAAGTACTAGATATTTATTGATGGAGGTGGTGCTTACCTAGAAAATTTCTGGAATAAGGGAAGTATTATAAAGAGTGATGCTGATGTTGATGGGGCTGGGGTAGAGATTCTGAATACTTAGGGACCAAGGAACTTGAGGTGGGAAGTATAGAAAGAGGCGGCCAAGATGAACTTTGCCTGCTTTACTTTTACCTAGGACTAACATGTCACCTGGCACACTATATAATGGTGGAAAATGTTCATCTTTAGCCAAGGTGGTGGAATGGTCCTTGGTGTCTCATCCACAGTCATTTTATTTTTATTTTTATTTTTTTAATTTTTTTTTCCACAGTCATTTTAGAAAAAGGAATAAAGGGGAGGTTGATGGAAAGAAAGAGTTGGTAGACTTGGAGAGGGGCAAAGGCACTGAGTAAAGACAACTTTCTTGAATGGCTATACCTATGGTAGATGGTACCTTAAAAAATATTAGAAATAAAGTAATTAGGATACAGGAAGACAGAGGAGGAATAAGATGAGTTAAGATGGGAAGATGGAGGGGACCTGGGTGGCTCAGAGGGTTAAGCCTCTGCCTTCAGCTCAGGTCATGATCTCAGCGTCCTGGGATCGAGCCCCACGTCAGGCTCTCTGCCCAGTGGGGAGCCTACTTCCCCTCCCTTTCTCTGCCTGCCTCTGCCTATTTGTGATCTCTCTCTGTCAAAGAAATAAATAAAATATTTAAAAAAAAAAGATGGGAAGATGGAGAGGAATATAGTTCAGTAAAGGGTAGAATATGTCATTGACATATAGTTTGGATGCCCTGTCAGTAGGTCTGGGAAATAAAAATTCAAGATCATTTTGATGAATACTTGTTTAAAAGCTGTACTAATGAGTATCAGGTAATTACACTTAATTATTTTACTAATTACATCTTTAAATAAATTTGATACCTTTCTTGAGAAATTATGTAGCTATTAATATAAATGTATTGAAATCAGTAAAATCAAATTTGTTTTTTTATCAAATAGTAATATGTTCTTAAATAAAAAAACCTGTAAACTTTTGCCTTTTGAGCAAGCTGTTCAACAGAATTTCAGAAAACAGATAAAAGGGGGCACCTGGGTGACTCAGTTGTTAAGTGCCTCCCCTTGGCTCCGGTCATGGTCCTGGGGTCCTGGGATGGAACCGGGCATCGGACTCCCTGCTCAGCGGGAAGCTGACTTCTCCCTCTCTCACTACCCCCTGCTTGTATTCCCCTCTCTCTCTGTCTCTTTTTCTGTTAAATAAATAAATAAAATCTTAAAAGACAAAAAAAAAAGAAAAAGAAAAAGAAAAGAGATAAAAAGAACATAGTTCTTAGGGATCTATAGGTCCAGTTACCTATGCTACTGACAGAAAAAACATGGAGAAATCAGATATACTCAGATCAAATATTAATTGCTAATTTGGAAAAGACACAGGTGGTCACTAGAACATCAAGTACTTTTTTTTTTTGATTGGGAAGGAATGAACAATTCTGTAACAATGCAAATAAATGTAAGTGCTGTTTCAGAACAAACTGTACCTATGCAGTGCTATTACCAACCTGATCAAAAAGGCCGTACTTAAGCCAGAAGCTTTCAACTGGATAAATCACTCTTCTTCTTTTTAAAGATTTTATTTATTTGACAGAGAGAGAGATCACAAGCAGGCAGAGAGGCAGGGAGAGAGAGAGGAGGACGCAGACTCCCTGCCAAGCAGAGAGCCTGATGCGGCCCTGATCCTAGGACCCCGACATCATGACCTGAGCCAAAGGCAGAGACTTTATTAACCCACTGAGCCACCCAGGCGCCCAAATCACTCTTCTTTAAAGAGAGACTTTTCTATTATGTTATTTTTAATCTTAATAAATTGCAATGTCTGACAAACATGAAAAATTCCCATGAAATGAGACATCAAAACAGGTTACTATTCTGTTTCAAACTTTGATCTACTATAAAACTATACAACTTAAAAAAAAATAGCTTAGGGGTGCCTGGGTGGCTCAGTTGGTTAAGTGGCTGCCTTCGGCTCAGGTCATGATTTCAGGGTCCTGGGATTGAGCCCTCCTCGTCGGGCTCCCTGCTTGGTGGATGGTGTGCTTTCTCCTTCTCCCTCTGCTGCTCCATCTGCTTGTGTTCTCTCTCTCTGTCAGATGAATAAATAAAATTTTTAAAAAATGGCTTGTGTTAATATTTTGTTGTTATTGCAATGTCTTTTGAATTGGAATCTTAAGAGTTTTTGTGTCAATGAAGATTTAATTTCTCAGCATCTACACAATGCCAACCATTTGAAAATTATTTCTCTGATCTCAATCTCATACCAAATGAGAAAACCAATGTTTTTTGGACGATCTAGTTATATTTATCAATATATAAAAGTCTTGTTTTCTGTGAGTCAATACATTTGCTATGGTATAAAGAGAACATTCCTGAGAGTTCAACTTAACCTGCTTTCAATTGGCTTTTTTATATTAAAACAAAACAAAAACAACAAACCACCTACTATCCTTAACTCCAAATGTCACAATTACAATTAGTCAATGTATAGTAAAATAATCATTTACTATATAAAATTTAGAGACCAACAATGAACATTCCTCATATAAACCTGGGCAAACCAAACCGTTTATCAGTGCTTCCTTAACATCCACAAAGGCAATCCCCTCTTTTCTCACCCCAGCCACTATCTGATAGCCTGTGAGAGTGACAGATATATGGCTCGAGTAAAAATGCCAGTGCCATCAGCCTTATCCTCCTGGGTACTGTTGTGACTATTTTGTGTTACCTTTCATAATTTCATTTCTGGTTGTTCTGTGAGAATTTCTTGCTTAGAGTCTGTTTCGTCTACAACCATTGTGAGCTACTTAAGAATAGGGACTATATATGCTTATCTTTATGTTTCAGAGGCTAAATACAATGTCTGGAACATAATATTCCCTCCATAGATTTTTGTTTATTATATATAAATGAATAGCTAGGAATTTATTTTTCTATAGGTATTTGAAGACGTTTAAATCTTCAAGATAGTTGGGAATGAATGAGGCTTCCTTCAGGATTAAGGCCATTTTGACACCTATTACAGAAGCTGGAATGGGGGTGTTAGAGAGGAAAATAGAAACTTAACACGGTTGGAAAACAAAGTAGCCCACAATCTTCTATATCCCAAGAGGCTTCTTCACTCACTCTCTCACTTTCTTGTGACAAAAGTGAGTGGTGCAATTGCTCTTTTGCAATGGTGGACTCTTAATATCTGACCAGTTCTGGCTAAATGATTTGTATGTCGCACACCTTACCCCCCACTAAACGAAGGCCTTTGACATTCAATAATAAGGCCTAATTAATTGCAACCAACACAACATGCTTCTTAATACGCTAAACAACACCCCAGTGGTGGGAGCGGTGGTGGTGGTGGATACTCTAGGCTAATATACCCTTATGCTGCTCGTTTAAGTACGCAAGCCTGGAGCATGCCTGGAGCATGCCTGGAGCATGCCTGGAGAGATTATGCAAAACTGCAATAGCAGTATTCTGCCTCTAGAGCTGGTATAGTTTTTGGACTACCGGGGATCTGGGGGCGAAGAGCAGAAGCTGACCCACAAAAACATAATTAAACCCCAGAAACTTAAAATGTCAAGGCCACATTTACCAAGTAAACATTAATCTTTCTCTTTTGCGTTTTGATGTTTTCATTCCGTAGGAGGGGCTCCGCCAAAGAAACGTAACTCTATCGCGAGAAGGGAGAATTAGCAAATAAATAGGACGGGGATTCTCGCAGAGCGTCACAGGTTCTTTTATTTACCTTTTGCGACACAACTTACAGATGTTTAACGTTAAAAAACAAAAACAAAACTCATCGAAGATGTCAGGAAATCTTCCCTTCCGTCACTTCGCCTCACCTGGCGTCTCATTAGCTACCCAGACCAGCGCTCAGCTTCGCAGTCAGGCAGCTTCTTGGCGAGCATGCGGTAAACAGCGCCGAGTCCAGGCACGAACACGGGGTGAGGAGGGTTAGCCAGTCTCTTCCCCACCAGGGCTTTGTGGACGTGGATTTTTGATACCCTACCAGTCTTCCCAGCTCTGCTCGTCACTCAAGCCAAGAAAAGAGAGTAAAAAAAAGCGGTAAGGATAAAAGAGAAAATGCGTAACACCCCGGTAGCCCCGCGCGCACGCGCGCCAGGACCAAACGCCGAGACCAGAGGGCGGGGCCGAGTCGCGGCGCTGGAGCTCCGCCTCCTTCCCACCTCATCTCATCCCCCCGCCCCCCCCTCCCCGCGCAGGGGAGTGACTGACTCTCGCCAAACCCTCCACGTCAATCAACCCTCCTCCTTCTCGCACTCTCTGCACCTTGTTATTAATCTCAATACCGATATCGCGCGGACGCCTCTCCCCCGGCCCTGGGGGGTGTGAACGTGTGTGAGCGAGAACGAAGGCACCGAAAGCTGGCGTCTCTGTACAGCAGCCTTGGGCCCGGCAGCAGCAGCAGGCGCAGCAGCAACCCCCGCAGCGGCGGCAGCCCCAGCGCCAGGAGGCCAAGGCCAGGCTCTGCGTCGCTCTCGGAGTAATAGCCGCGGCTTCGGAGGCTGTGGGGGCGCAGTTTCCTCCGGCGGGAGGCTTCGCGTCGGCGGCTGCGGCCGCGGGGCCTCTTCTGAGCGCCCAGGGTCCCCGTACGCGAAACCCGGCGGCCCTCGTCCCCCTCCCCGCCCCCAGTCCGTCTCCTCGCTCCCGTCAGCCGTCCTCTTCGCCGCCGCCTCTGCTGTTCCTCAGGCGGCTCGGCCCGGCCCGCCCGCCCCGCTTCCCCTCCGGCCGGTGCCTCTCCCCCCGGCGGGCTGCCTGCATGTCTTTGCTGCCCTCAGCCCCGCCGCCACCGCCGCCGCCGCCTCCCCCGCCGCCGCAGCACCAGCACCAGCAGCAGCCGCCCCGCCGCCGCCGTCGCCGCCGCCGCCCGGACCCCGGCGCGCTGAATGCAGGTGAGGAGGGGGCGCAAGCCCTCGGCGATCCCAGGCGGGCAAGGCTTGCGCGCCCACCCGCCCCTGAGCGGGGTCGCGGCCCTGCCTGTCGCGGCGGCTTTCCTTCGGGGCGGGCGGGAGCGAGGCCCGCCTGTGGGTGTTTGTGTTTGCGTCTGCGGCTGCGGCTTCGGAGGGGAAGCATCTGTGGGGGCCTGGTGCGCGCGCGCGGGCTTGCGCGCGCGCGTGTGTGTGTGTTTCCCCTGCCGCGGGGAAATGGCTGCTGTTGCTCCTTCTGGGCCAGAGGAAGAGAATGAGGTAGAGTGTTTTTGTGCCTCCGAGTAGATCGAGAGTGTTGGGAAGAGGAGCGCGTCCCCGGGGAAATGAGGTGGGAGAGGGACAAATGTCTGTGTGGGTGTGCGAGTTGGGACTCTGGCGGGCGGGGAGGCGGCCTGAGGATCCAGAGCGAGTGGGTGTGTGTCGGGTGTGGGGCTGACCCGCGTCGCTGTCGGAGGCGGCGAAGGTTCCAGGGTGTGTGTGTGTGTGTGGGGGGGTGTCCGTGTCCAGGGCCCGGGACTCTGGGGGCGGTTTTCGTGTGTCTGGGACCCCCGAGTGCCGTGCCCCCGGTGTTGTGGCCGAGGCTCCGGGCCGCGCAGGTGAGAGCTGCTAGGCTTCGGCCCGGCCGGGGAGGGTGAGTGTGTGTGTGGCATGCGACCAGCAGCCAGGCCGGGAGAGCTGCGGGTCGGGGCTGCGCCGCTGTTCCCGGGGCCCGGCAGGAAGCGCGCCGGCCTGCAGCGCGGCCTAACCGCCTGGGTGCCCGCGCGCCAGCCTCCCGCCAGCCTCCTGGGACGCCTCCCGGGACGCCTCCCGGGACGCCAGGCCCGCGGGGGCCCAGGGCGCTGCTTGGGGCCAGGGCAGGTGAGAGTCGGAGGCGGGACGCGCCTATTGCCGTCGCCTCGGTCGCCTCCGCGTCTGCTGAGGAGAGGCGAAGGCATATTTTGGCGTTCGAATTGCAAGCTCTTCCCCTAGCCGGCGGTGGGACCCGCGGGAAAGTGAATCAAAGCAGTCAATCTCGGGAATACGCTGTGTTGAGATCCCTTCTCTTCGTCTTTCCCTGAGGCTGGGTGGAAGGACTAAGTACAGGCTTTGAATTTTCGTTGCAAATATTTTCTCGTGGATAATATGTATACAATTTTTAAGGTTAAATTTTCTTGAGAGGCGGAAGAAGAAATGGAACCTGGCTTCCCTGTCCTGTGGTGGTGGGATTGGGTCGATTTTGTGCATTTGAAATTGTTTTATCCTGCCTCCTAGGGGGAAAGGCGTGTACTCGCCGAGCTGAGGAGGTCTGTGAGGAAGAGGAAGTTACTGTAGCTGTCATCGTCCTCAACTCGGCCTATTTAGCTGTTTAGATGGATTGTGTTCAGGGAGTTTAGCGGAGCCGTTTGTACACGTTGGAAGCAGAGTACTACATTTTACTACCGTATTGCCTCTACTTATCTTAATTGTCAATCAGGATAGTACAAACAAACAAGTTTTCACTTAAAATTTCCGAAACCTATATCAAGGTAGCCTTTATTGTTTACCCAGTGTGTGCTCCTGGAAAGCTATTTTGAGAGTGGTCTAAGCAAAACGGAACTATAAAGATAAAGATGCCAGTAGGTGTACAGTGCCTTGTAGACCCAAGTATAAATAGTATTTGGATAATTATTTGCTGATCTACTTTACTCCCCCCTCTTTCCGTTTGCATTTAATAAGCTCATCTAGCTAAAACCCTATGGATAAAGTGATAATAGCTTTGATCTTTGCAGACCATGCTCTGTATAATGGCCAGATAGCTCTGTCTAAACCTGGTCTCGCAAAGAAATGTTCCACGCTGTTCACTGAGAACAAGAGTGGAGGGAAGAATAGGAGTGGAGAGCTGTTTTCTATGACGACTGCTGGAAAAACAACATACATAGTTTAGTGGAAAGAAAGACTTGTTTTACAGACCTCAGAACTCTAGCTGTGCCGTTTTTCTTAGCTGTTTGACCTTAGCAAGTTACCTAATGTCTGGAAACCTCAGTTTTCTCATTTGTAACAAGGAGATAATAAATTTATAGTAAGGTCGTCCTGAGGGTAGAATGAGAAAACATGTTTGGCTCATAGTAGATGCTTAGTTAATATTCCTCCTCCTGCAGCCCTGATTGTGGGCACTGAAAAACATGTATAAGTACAAATAGCCGTTTGAAAACTGATATGTAACTGTAGATTAAAAATCAAGACAATAGAACATTTCCGAGTCCTTTGATGATACATAAGATATATAAACAACTTTTATTTTTTATTTTTTAAAGATTTTATTTTTTTTATTTGACAGAAACACAGCTAGAGAGGGAACACAAGGAGGGGGAGTGACAGGGAGAAGCAGGCACCCCGGCCGGGAGCCTGATGTGGGGCTCAATCCTGGGACCCCGGGATCATGACCTGAGCTGAAGACAGATGCTTAACGACTGAGCCACCCATTAAAAGCCAACTTTTTTTTTAAAGACTTTATTTCATAGAGAGAAACACAGCTAGAGAGGAAACACAAGCAGAGAGACTGAGAGAGGGAGAAGCAGGCCTCCCGTGGAGCAGGAAACCCGATGTGGGGCTGGAACCCGGGTCTCCAGGATCATGACCTGAGCCGAAAACAGTCCTTAACCCAGGCGCCCCTAAAAGCCAACTTTTAATGTTGTATTTTATGTCTTTCCTAAAAAGGAGACTGCCATTAAAGTGGCCTAGTATATTAGTTTATAGAGACTATCTAGCCATACTTTTTGTTCCCCATATTTTTGAATAGGCTATGTCTCAGTTTCACTACTTTTTATGAATTCTGGCTGTGTACCCCTGGAAAAAATTGTTTTCTACTGTGTGTAGCACGTATATGTTCCAATATAGTCAAACATTAAAATGGATCAAGAAACTAGAGTCTAATTTACCTTCATAGATTCGCAAAGAATAGTGCCCAAAAAATTGCTATGTCATTTTTTTAGTTCATGTTGACTGATTTGGTAAATAAAAACCTCCTGGAATATTTTTCTGAGTGGTTTAAGGAAGAATCCTCAATCAACTTTCAACAGTTTTCCATTTTTATTCTGTTGAGTAGTAAATACATTGTTCATTTAATTTTAATTGTATCATGCTGGGGAAAAAATGATACGGAGTTTAATGTAAAGAGGCAATGGAGACGTTAAAAAAGGAGTTTTTCTTTTTTTTTTCTTTTGGTGAAGACAGGGTGAAGAGAATGTGGGAGGGTTTTATTGGGTTACGTTTGTACTGTCTCTGTTAATGCCAGGTTTCCCAGTTAGGCCTTATTTTTATTTATATTAGCAATATTAAGCTTAAAGCCTGTAAAGCACTAACATTTTTGAAGGATAGTAGGGAGAACTTTATTAGATCGCAAAATGTCATGGTTTTGAAGTATGCGCCCTGTGGGTATGTGCGCATTTACAAGAATTATCTGCCATATGGTTATATTTAAAGGAAGAATTTTTACTTTAAGAATTGTAAATGATAATAAAATAAGTAAACAAATACACTGAAATTATGGATAATTTTTAATACTTTAAGTACAATAAAATAGAAATGAATTTTGCCTTTAGGTAGATGTTAGATTTTACAAATTAGACATTAAGAATTACAATTTTTAAAAATACTTCATAATTTTTTAATTTGGGAAAATTGAGGAAAACATTTCTTTGTATTCATGAAAATATACTGAACTAAATAAATTTTACTGTCCATATGTCTTAATATTTAACAGTGGAATGCTCCTGCTATCATTGTTTCAAGTCATTATGTTACAACAAAATCAAGGTGGAAAATTATTTGAATTTTAAAATTTAATGTTACTTAAAGGGCTTTTAAACAGTCTTTCCAAAATAACCCTTATAAATGTCTTTAATTAGGGGAAATTGAAATACTTAAGACTTTGTGCATGTATTATTTTAGATAATGCCAATTAGGGTAATATATACATCAGAATTTCAGTGGCTTAACACATGTAAGTTTGTATTTTGCTCACATGTAACAGTTCTGTGCAGGTGCTCCTTATTAGCAGGCTTGTGGCTTTCCTCCATGTGGTAGTTGAGGCACCTACACTCCGTGACATCTATGGCTCTAGTGTTATTTAGGGCCTTGGAGCCTTGCAAGTTACTTTCAGGCCATTTCTTAAGAACTCCCAGACTTAAAGCGACAAATATCTGCCTACATTTGACTGGTGAGAATTAGTCTCAGAGCCTTATTTGAATGCGAAGAGGATGGGAATGTAGTCCCCAGATGGTGGACAGCTTGGGGCATTTCATGATGTTGTTTTAGATGATGGTATATATTTATGAAATTATGTTAAGAAGGTGAGTTATAATCCTTAAAAATTGCTTTCCATCTTCAGTGGTAAAATTGGGATGGTGGAGGTGGGGGAGGCGGTGAAAGAAGGAAGGAATTAAAGCCACAGAGGAGAAAGAGCTCTCTTCTATGAGTTTGAACAAATAAAATCTAGCTATTTAAGGATACAAATTTTATGGAGAACGTAATAATTGGATTTTATAACCTTCAGTAGGTCTCTCCTTTATTATCTAGTTATCAGCCGTCATTGTGATCTACTGGGTTCTGGCTGAGTTTTTCTCTTTGCACTTTGAAATCAGTTAACTTTGAATTTCAGTTTCTTGGTTAGGGTTTCATTGGAAACACAGTGTTGAATTTTCACTTTCTCTTTAGGATAAATTATTATTATAACTTTATAATTTAAGGAAATATTTAGGTAGACCTATGTTTTGTTGTCCGCTTTTGCTGTTTTTGTAATTCTAAAGTCATTTTAATTAATATATTTGAGACTTCACTGAGAACAATAAAATCGAGTAAACAACAGAGGTTTAATTATTAACTTGTGCTCATGTTTCATGGTGAAAATACTACAACTTTCTTTGATTAACTGCACTAACAGTGAGCCTCTAATATATTTAATGAATTTTATCTCTGGACAACTTTAATTTTAATTGAATCATAACTTATTCTTTCATTACCTAGGATTATTGTAATATAGAGTCTTAGCTCTATGTTCTCTTTCACTTATTTTATGCTGAACAATTTTGGTTAAGGATCTGAGGAGTTTAACATATATCTGTATTCCTCCAAAGGAAAGCTTTTGAGTACTCTTGTTAACTTCTCTGTGGTACATATTTTTAACGTTTTGCATTTTGAAAATTCAGGCCCTTATTTGAGGGCCCAGTCTGTATCCATTATTATACGTGGTTCTAAAGTGCCTTGTAAAGCTTCTCGGTTGTGAGGAAAGGAGATAAAACATATAATTTAGTTATTTCAAAAACAATGAATGAACAAGCCCAAGTCGCTATAGTATAAACTGTAGACATTCTGAGAGGGAGTAACATGAAATGGAATGGTGGGTGGGTCAGGGATTACTTAAAAAATTGGGAGGTTTTTTTTTTTTTTTTGAGATAGAATTCACTTAACATAGAAGTCGCACATTTAAAATATGTAACTTAGTGCTGTTTAGTGTATTCACAGTTGTGCAGCCATCATCTTAATTTATATCACCTGAGATACAAATCCCATACCCTTAAGAGTAACTCCCCAACCCCCTACTCCCATACCCTATTTCTAGGCAGTCACTGATCTGCTTTCTGACTGTATTTGCCTATTCTGAACATTTCATACAAATGGAATCTTTTTTTTTAAGGATTTTATTTATTTATTTGTCAGAGAGAAACACAGCTAGAGAGGGAACGCAGGCAGGGGGAGTGAGAGAGGGAGAAGCAGGCTTCCCGCGGAGCAGGGAGCTCAATCCTGGGACTCCTGGGTCATGGCCTGAGCTGAAGGCAGATGTTTAACAACTTAGCCACCCAGGTGCCCCAGTACAAATGGAATCTTAATGTAATATGTGGTCTTTTATTTCAGGCTTGTTTCATTTACCCCATTTTTAAGGTTTCATCCATGTCGTAGTACTTCATTTTTTTTATGGCTGCATAATATGCCATCATATGGATATATGCTACATTTTATCAGCTAATGGGTTATATCTGCTTTTTAGCTCTTGTAAGTAATTCAATTATGAACATTTATAGACAAGTTTTTGTGTACATAGTTTTGGTTCTCTTGGGTATATGCCTAGGAATAGAATTGCTGGATTGTATGCCTCTATGTTTATTTTCTCTTTCTTTACTTTTTAAAAATTTTATTTTTTTAGTAATCTCTACACTTGGTGTGGGGCTTGACCTCAGAACCCTGAGATCAAGAGTCACATGCTCTACAGACCAGGCAAGCTAGGTGTCCCATGGTGCCTCTGTGTTTTTTGAGGAACTTCTGTTTTCCAAAGCACCCTCACTGTTGCACATCCCTACCAGCAGTGTATGAGGGCTCCAGTTTCTCTACCTCCTTGCCAACATTTGTTACTATTTTTTTGATCATAGCTCTCCTAGTGAGTGTTAAGTAGTATCTCATTGCAGTTTTGATTTGCATTTCCCTAAAGATGCTGAATGTCTTTTCATTTGTTTATTGGCCATTTGTGTGTGTGTGTGTGTGTGTGTGTGTGTGTATATATATATTTTTTTTTTTTTTTAAGATTTTATTTATTTGACAGAGAGAAACACAGCCAGAGGGGGAACACAAGCAAGGGGAGTGAGAGAGGGAGAAGCAGGCCTCCCGCCGAGCAGGGAGCCCGATGTGGGACTCGATCCCGGGTCTCCAGGATCATGACCTGAGCCAAAGGCAGTCGCTTAACCAACTGAGCCACCCAGGTGCCCCTGTATATATATTTTTGAGCGGTGTGTATTCACATCCTTTGCCCATTTTTTAATTATTTATCTTTTGATCACTGAGTCGTAAGAGTCTTTTGTATATTATAGATACAAATATTTCCCCCCAACTTACTGAGTTATCCTTTCACTTCCCTGATGATGTCTTTTAAAGAATAAAAGTTAAATTTTGATGAAAGTGTAATTTTTTGTGCTTTTGGTGTCATAGCTAAGAAATTATTTACTAATCTAAGATCATAGAAATATATCCTTCTGTTTTGTGCTAAGAACTTTTTAGTTTTAATACTTATATTTAGATTTTTTGGTCCATTTTGAGTTAATTTCTGCATATGACCTGATATAGGGAGTTTAATATTGTTTCTGCGTGTAGATATCTGGTTATTCCAGTACCATTTGTGGAAAAGACTGTTTTTGTTTTTGTTTTTTTACCATTTAATTGTCACTGTTCTCAAAAATAAATTAACTATAAGCATGTTTATTTCTGTACTTATTTTTATTCCATTGATCTATTTGATTTTCCTTATATCAAGTACTGTCTTGACCACTATAGCTTTGTAATTGAGAAGGGGGAGTCCTCCACATTTTTTCTTCTTTTTCAAGATTGTTTTGGCTATTTGGGTTTCCTGTTTCCATATGAATTTCAGGATCACCCTGTCAATTTCCACAACAAATCCAGCTGGAATTTTGATGGGAATTGTGTTAAATCTGTAGATCAATTTGGGGAGCATTGCTATCAACACAAATGGGATCTTTCCATTTATTTAGATTTTCTTTGATTTCTTTCAACAGTATTTTGCAGTTTTCAGAGTCTAAGTTGCTGCATTTATTACTAAATATTTTATTCTTGTTTTCCTAATTTTTTGGGGGGGGTCATTGCAAGTGTATAAAAATATAATTTTTGTCTCTTGATCTTGTATCTTGCAACCTTGCTGAACTTGTTTATTAGGTCTAATATTTTAGTTCATTCCATAGCATTTTCTGTGTAACAAGGGTCTTGCCACCTATAAAGATAGTTTTTACTTCTTTTTCAATCTGGATGTGTTCTATTTCATTTTCTTGTCTGATTGACTTGGCTGAAACATTCATTACACTGTTGAAAAGAAGTATCAAGAACAGATATTCTTGTCTTATTCCTGATCTTGGAGGAAAGCATTCAGTCTTCCACTATTAAGTATGATGTTAGCTGTGGGGTTTTCACAGATGCTCTTTATTGGGTTGAGGAAGTTCTATTTCTGGTTTGCTGACTGTTTCTTTCATGACGGGGTCGTGGGGTGTTAGGGTTAAGTTTTGAGGGAAATACGAAATAGGGCATTCCAAAAGTGAAGATACTCTGTCCAGTAATGAGGGCAGGCAATAATGCTTAACTTGTTTGAGAAAGAAGAGCTTTCAGCATCCTCTTTTCCCTCTTCCTTATTGCCTCACCTCCCTACTCCTTTAATGTTCTCCAGTTGCCTTCCCATTGATCCATACACACATTTGGGGGGGGGGCTCTTAATTTGAAGCTTTTCTGGATAATTCTGCTTTCTTGAGTAGTGGAGAGTAGTGTTTCTTTTGAAAAATGTTAATAAAACCTTTTTTTTTTTCTGATTACATTGGTAGCTAGTTTGAAGGGGGACACAATTAGGCAGAAAACTAAGTCATAAATGAAGAACTAATCATAGGATTAAAAAGATGGGAACACATTTTTGTGGTTATCGAGGGTATGGGTAATGAAGAATTCCATATTTACCTCAAATCTTGTTTGTTAACTGATTTTTTCCCTAAAATATTTCAGCATGAATGGTTTTGTTTTTTAAGTTTTCTAAAAAAACTTGATACCTTTCTTGGGAAATTCTGCTCTGCAAAGTAAGGTTGTGTTTCATTTGATGTGGCGATTACCTTTAATTTTTAGAACTTTAATTGTGTTTCCATGCAGCTACAATCTGATTAGATAAATATTTTAAAAAGACTTATTTCTGTCCATGTTACACGTTGCAGAAGTTAAATAATATTGGGCTAACCAAGAATCTTCCTGTTTACAAGTCAGAGTTAGAAAGTGGTAATAGATTTTTTGTTTTGTACTCTCTTTTGTAGCAGGATGTATTTCATTTTTTTTTTTCAGACCACACTAAATTATCATTACAGATAAAAATTATTTTTACTTTTTTTTGAAGAAATAAGTAATTCACTTTGTGAGGGATTCATTCATACTGAATAGAAGCCAGGTTTTGGGGCTTTCATATTGTTTATTAACAGTAGAAATTAGCGACACAAAGTAGAAGTTACAAGACTTTATCTACTTATATTCGTCTTTTGCAGAGAGAACCTCTGTAATCTTACAGTTTAGAATCTTTTCCCCTTCCCACATTACTTAGATTCCCTATGAGTAACATAGATCAGAGTTATATAATATCAGTTACAAATACTACTAAGAGAATAGAACTAAGTATAGGCTATACTAACTGTAATGTCTCTCTGCACAATGACTTTCTTGAGGTCTTTATGTATATATTCATTGCTGTCTGATCATGTTTATATTTATAACCAAAAAACTGGCAGGAGTAGGTACTGCTGTAGGTTCATGTCAGTGCAGTCTTCTGCAATTTATAAAATAATGTATTGCGAATATACAGAATATATCTTGAAGTAGTATAAGAATTTTAATGACTTTAAAGTATATCTCACTTAATAAATATTAAGTTTCTACCGGCTACAAGCTATTGTATTCAGGGTTCTGGACAATAAAGTTTGGAATGTAATCTTTTTTACTAAGAAATGGAACAGATATTTATTGGACTGCTGAGAATTAAGGACTCTGAAAAGCCATCCATTTCCATTTAAATGGTAATCTGAATTAGTTTTCATGAGAATCCTGTGAAGTAGAGTATGATTCTCATTCTGTAGTTTGTTAATAATGTAAGCCCTTGGATCCTTCACTTCCTAGCTCCTGGGGAAACTCCTTTCTCCATATTTTAGTTTTCTCATGTGTAATAGGGAGAAAATAATAGTTTTTATCTTGCAAGATTGTTGTGAGAATTAAATCAAGTATATAAAGTGCTTAGAACAGTCCATTGTAAAAAACAAACTCAGAACGCAATACGGTAGCCATTACTGTTTCTTATTATTAGGAATCATACAAGTTAAATAATAAGTCTTCAATATTGGTGAAATCAATATTTAGCATAGGATCTGTTTGACTCCAAAATACCAAAATACTTACTCTTACACTACAAAGCCCCAATAATAGGAAGTGCAAGCAGAATATGCTGACTGACAAAGACCATTAAGTGTTATAACATAATCTACAAGGATAAAGAGGAGGTAGAAGTTGATCGCTCCTGTATGGTTAGAAGGAAGGAAGGAAAGGAAAAGGTAGTGGAACATTGCGGCATCCTCCTTGCTTGTTCTCCCAGCATCCATTATTGCTCCTTTAACTTTGGTTCCTTTGTATACATTGTCACCAGAGAAATCCTTGCAAAATTCATTTGAGAGTGCTTAAGTTCTCTTCTTAAAATCCTTCAGTAATGGTAATAGTTAACTATCTTTGGTTGCATCCTTTGTGCTAAGGCAGAAGTTGGTTTTATGTAAAGGGCCTTGTATAGTAAATAGTTTGGCTTTGGGGGTCACCTTAAGATCTCTGTCCTATATTCTTTGTTGTTTTTTTGTTTTTGGGTTTTTTTTGTAGCTTTTATTTATTTCTTTTTTTTAACAATCCTTTAAGATTGTAAAACCATTCATTGATTGCTGGCAAACCAAGCTGTAGTTTGCTGACCTCTCTACTAGGAGATTTACATGAATTGTTAGAATCCTGGCAAAATTGATATTAATCCTTATTTTATAGTTGAGGTTACTGAAGCTCAGAGAGGCAAATTTGATGAAACTCACAAGGAAATGACAGCTCAAATTCAGATTTAGGTCCTTAAACCTGTGTACTTTAGGTTCTTAAACCTGTGTACTTTCCAGGATATCCTGCTCCTGCTTATTTTCTTTAGAAGGAAGTAGAGATTTCATAGGATTATGTGTAAGACCCATCATAATCTTGTCCTTGTGTACTTCTCCAGTTTTATCATTTTATTACTCCTCTCTTGTGAACATGCTCCCTAGGCTTGCCATACTGAGTGACTTACAGCTTGGTCTATGGTTTGTGTGTGCTTATAATACTTTACACTTGATGACCTCATTGACTTTTTGAATAATTCACTTTAGACTCTTCTACTTGAGAAATCTTGCCTGATGATACTTCCAAATCTTTGTTTTATATTCTTTCACTGTCCTTACCTAGCATCTTTTGCATTCCTTTTTCATAACATTTACTATACTGTCTTGTATTTACTTGGCTTCTGTTTCTGCTTTTCCATTAAACTGTTGCGTTTTTAAGGGCAGAGATACCTCAGTTTGTAGCCCAACTGTTCGTAGGAGTTAAACCCCTACTGTGTATCAGTGTACTGAATGTTTAGTATATATTAGGATCTTAGTTACTGTTTACTAAACGAATGAATAATCAAATGGCATTGCAAATGATAGAAATGACATCAACAAATATGAAGTAACAGACAAGTTCACCTTCAAGTATGAGAGGGATATATAATTAATTTCTGGTTAACTTCAGAGCTTCAGTGACAAGGAAGCCGATAAGGCAAATTGGAACATGATTATTAGAGAGGGGTTTGAATGCCTAGGTAAGGAATTTTAGTTTCATCCTATGTTCAACTCTAGAACATCCAAGTGATCTTTTACATCTATAAATTGAGGGTCTCTTATTAATGCCCAAATTTTGTTATGTTGTTTTAGATGATACTTTATAGAACATAGCAATATATTACTTTTGATTAATAGTAACTTCAAGTATGGTTCTAGAATCTCATAATTACCAATACGACTGTTAAACACATTGGTAACATTGAGTGATTTTGAGCAGGTTGGTGGCAGCTTGGAATAATTATTTAAGAATTATTATTATTAAATTATTCTGTTTGAGGTATGCGGAATCAGTTGAGATTAGAATGGAAAGAGGGAGGCCCTTTTTTAAAGAGTTAAAATGTGAAGTGATAAGTTAAATCTGTTGTCAGTTGGGATAGCTAGAGCTTTTAATAAAGTGACATTGGGGATTGAATATGAAGGAAGAAATCAGAGATGACTGAGAAATCAGAAGGAGGGAGAGACAATTTGGGGAAGAAAATTATGACTTCTATATTAGACAAATTGATTACAATTGGAGTGATCTCTGGTTTTCCCTGGATTTAGGCGCTAATTGCTTTATGCCTGAATGATTAGAATATCCTCGTGATTGGTGTCCCTTCCTGCCTCTCACGGCTGAGTGGTATATTTGCATATAGGTACATGTTTGGTGGTATGGACCCTTTGGCAGACTGGAGAAGGCTGTGGAGCCTTTTTAGAAAAACGATTTTAAGTGAATGAAAGAAAATAAGATTAAAAGGGAACCTGTTATATTAAAATAGTAAAATGTATAAAAACAAACTTGTGATATATGTGCCTTTATCAATACATTTAAATCACAGGATCTAGTAGTGAGTATAATTATCATAATTTTGAAGTAGTGGTATGAACAGATATTTTGAGATATGTGTAAATAACTATAATGTGATAGGAAAATATAACTTGTGTTAGTGACCAAAATGACAGGTACTGATAATAACATGGTAGGTATGTTAGCTCTAATTGAAAGAGGTGCTAAATTTTCATTAGACATAGTGAAAGTGTGATGTAGTTTTTTTCCTATGCAAATGTATAGATTTCCAGAGGCTTACCAACCCCTCCAGGTTGGTAATCTTTGCTTGTATTATGTCCTGGTTTCTGTCTATTTTGTGTATTTTTGTCCTGTAGTACTGCCCTCCCTCCCACCCCCCACATGGCCATATTTTTTCATGTCTGCTTTCGGAAATACATATTCCTTATATAAAAAAATACTGAAGAGCATAATTTCCTGATCACCCTGTCTCATAGTGATCAATACTGTTAGTATTGAACCATTGTCTGTTATGGGAAGTATATGTATATAATCACAAAAATGTATATAAATAGAATGATTCTGTATACTGTTTTTTACATTTGTTTTCTGATTTAACAGCATTTTATGGTCATTTTTTTCCATCAGTAGATATACCTCATGCTTTTAAAAAATTGATAGCATTTTTTAAAAAGTGAGTGATCACCATAATACAAAAATCACTGTTTTAAAGTATATACTTCAGTGGTTTTAGTATTTCACTATGTTGTGAACCATCACTATTGATTCTAGACCATTTACATCCCCCTCAAAAGAAACCTTCTCCTTATTAATAATTCTGATTTGCCTATTTCTTCATCTGCTGCCAAACACCAGTCTACTTTTCCTCTTATAGATTTGCCTGTTCCAGGCATTAATTATAAAGAGTCATACAATATGTGACTTTTTGTGTCTGGCTTCTTTAACTTAGTGTAATGTTTTTGAGATTAGTGTAATGTTTTTGAGATTACTTCATGTTGTAGCATGTAATAGTACTTCATTACTTTTATGGCTGAGTAATATGCCATCATATGGGTATATCATATTTTGTTCATCATTTCATCAGCTGATAGACGTTTGGGTTGTTTCCACTCTTTGGTTATTACAAATAATTCTGTGAACATTCATGTACACATTTTTGTGTGGATATCTGTTTGCAGTTCTCTTGGGTGTATACCTGAGAGTGTAATTACTGGATCATATGGCAGTTCTTTTTTAGTTTTTTTGAAAACTGACAAACTTTTTCTCAGCAGCAGCATTTTGCATTTCCACACATTTTGCTTTCTAACAGCTGAATTGTAATTTGTTTTATTGATGTCCTGTAATTCAGTCCCCTACGGATTGGCAGTTTATTTCCTTATCTTGGGCAATTATCAACACTAACGTAGAGAAAAGATTCATACATACACTTCACACTTAACTTGTTTATATTTATTATTCATTTATTTATTTATTTATTTATTTATTTATTTATTTATTTATTTATTTATAAGGGAGAGGAGGCCTCAGAGGGAAAGGGAGGGAGAGCATCTGAGCATCTTAAGTAGTCTCCACATCGAGCGTGGAGCCCATTGTGGGCTTGATCTCAGGACCCTGAAATCATGACCTGAGCCCAAGTCATGAGTCAGATGCTCAACTGACTAAGCCAGGTAGGTTCCCCCTTTTACACTTTTTTAAAGGATAGATTTCTAGACGTGGACTTGCTGGACTAAAATGATTACACATTTAAAAATTTTGATACATCTTGTTGGATTAACCTTTAGAAATGTATAAAAATATATTCACATCAGCTGTGTAATGGGTGCCTATTTCCCCACACTCTTTTTCATACTATTAATCTTTCCTATTTTGATAGTAAAGTCATGTTTTTTAAAATTTGCAATTATTTGATTAATTGGGGGGTTGTATTTCTTTTCACTTTTTTTGGCCAATCTTTTGTGTTTTGCCTGATCATGACCTTTACTCCCAATTTTTCTATTGGGGTGTTTACCTTTTTTTCTTCTTGATTTGTAAAAGCTATTTATATTTTAGAACTATCTCATTTGTCCATTATAAATATTACAGACTTTCCTCCCATTTCCTTTTGATCTTCTGATTATGTGACTTTGCTCTTTGCCTTACAGACATTAATTTTTTTGTATTGTTTAACCTGTCATTTTTTTGTTTCTATGGTCTTTACCTTGTTTAGAAAAGTTTTCTGCACTCCAGGATTAAAAGATTATGATTCTGCATTTTTCTGTATATATGTTTAGAATTAAATTTGTCAGGTTTAGTAGATGAATCTTGGATTTTGTGGTTGGACTCGTGTGTTCAAATTTCAGTCTAGTCACTTACTAACAATGAGGTGTTGGATGTTTTACAACTTCTCTGTTCTTTGGCTTCCTTATTGGTAAATGGGAATTAATAACATGTAGTTTTAATTTTAGTGACATTAAATGTGATAATTTGTGCAAATCATCTAGCACAGTATCTGGACACAGACTGGGCATTCAGAACATGTTTTCTTACCTCTCCCACTCAAACTCTGTCTTCCTTCAACCTATTTATACTCTGATTCAGAGGATAAGGGAGGGGAGGTTTTAAGAAGTGGAGGGTGAACCTCAGTTTTTAAAATCAGAAATCGTACAGGATGAGCTGGCTAATAAAAAGGGGATTGAAAATTGATTTAGAAATAGTGAAGTCATTTATGCTTTTTTCTGTCATATTTAAGAAGAACAGTTTTCATTGGAGTGGTGGGAGAGCTATATTTTAATATGATGAAGACTCAGTAAAGCCATATAGCATACATGAGGAATGATAAGTACATACAGGACATTATCTATCATTATATATATCTTTGAAAAATAGCTGTAACTTCCTTTTTCTCTTCCTTTTTCTTTCATTATTAGGATGCTAGTAAGAGGACAGAGATAGGAATACTAATACATTGTATACGTGTATATAAGTTATAAACAAGTTTTGGTCATTTTAACTATTAGTTAGAATTACAGTACTCTTAGCACATTTCACAGTTAATCCATTAGACCGGTCAGGAAGCACATTTCACAGTTAATCCATTAGACCGGTCAGGAACTACCTCTCCATTTGTATTCTTCTTAGTAACCCTTTATGGAATTTGTACACATTTTTCATTAACTTATAATTATTTGTAAACAGTGTAGTATATCCTTCATGTATTTTAGAAAGAGATGGAAAATACATAAATGTTTATAATATTCATTGTTTACATTTTTCTTCTCTTTCCTAGACTACAAAGTTTTTGGGGCAGTGAACCAGTTATAATAATTACAAATAATGGGTTTTTGACAGATGTTTATAATGCAGTGTTTCTGACATATGTTTGTAAAGCATTATACTTTCATTTTCTCTTTTTATAAAATAACCTCAAAATAAGGTTTTAAAAATTGCTAATAAAAGTATTTAGTTTTTCTCAAGTGAAGAAATGATAGACATGGATTATATGTAATTGGGTTTTAGAACATTATATCAAATTCTGTTCCTTGACTCTGGGTAACTGCCTGTTGTTCCTAGTATGTTGCAAATATACTGTCCTCATTTTGTCAGCCTCAAAACAAGAAGGAAATTCTGTATTGGTTAGTTTAGGAGGAAGGTAATGAGTTTAAGTAACAAAACAGGAAATTTGTTTCTCTGTGACCTTTGATGAGTTTGTCAAGTTGGCATTTTGATTGCAGGACTGAAATTCAGAAGAGTTTTATATTTAGTTTGCTTTGTTGCTTTTGCAGAGTTATCTACCTGCCAGGAAAAAAAGTAGGAATCCAAGTCAGAGACTCTGCTACCTTTGTGGGAAATGATGAACAATACTCTTCCTTCTGCTGACAAAATCTGGGTATCTGTATTTTACAATGGCTGGTTTTTGCTTTCACATAGGGCCAAAGTATCCTTTTCCTGGAATCAAGCTTGACTGAAAGCCTTTTGTAAGTCTTATTCTTTATTCTTTTAAGCAGTTATTTTAGGAACTGTTTTAAAGCTGCACCCCTTCCCTCCCAACCTTTTCCGCTTAGTACAAAGCACCACTTTCTTGGTAGTCATTTGTGAGTAGAGTCATTTGTGGCATTTATTCATGCCACAAAGTTAAGGATTAGCTCTGTTGTTTGATGCTATCTGTTTTGGATCAGTGTGAGTCAGCATTGGCCGTGCCTTTTAAATTCTTTCATAATTAAGATGCTGGCATGTTGGAACCCTTTCCTGGATGTAGCTTTTCTTTGTGCCTTATCAAGTTTTAGAATTTGGTTACTAAGGTTTTTCTGTTTTACTCTATTTTTTTTTTTTTTCCCTTTCATTTCATTTCTTTTTCTTTTTTTTTTTCAAAGTAGGCTCCATGCCCAGGTTGGAGCCCAAAGTGGGACTTGTTTAAACTCATGACCCTGAGATCAGGAGTCAGATGCTTAACTGACTGAGCCATCCAGGCCCCCTACTCTGCTATTTTTAATAGAATATTGTGTATTTAGATATGGCTTTTCCACATTGTAAACCCTAGCTCTCAGATATGTCAAACTAGTTTTAACACTTCTGTATTTTTGGTTCAGGTAAAAGTATGGAATAGTTATTTTGGTTACTTTTGGTTACTGATACTTTTGTATCAGTCAAGTTTTAATTAAACAATTAAATTATTTTCTAAAGAAATAGAAAAGATAAAATAATTAGAAAAGCTACTCATTTTGAAGAGAGATTCATTAGTTAAATTCTTAGCTTTTGATACTATCAGATTGTTTTCTAGTAATGGAAACCAGTTTCTTGGATTAGTGTTTATAGTTTCTTGATGCAGTAAAATAGTCTTAGTTTATTCACGCATGATATTTTGCTTCTATAAATAAATTCAAAACATTAATATTTGTGAAATATTAAATTATTTGGTTTTATATATAAGTAGAGAGGGAAAGCCTGAAATTGGAAGGTAGGAGAAGGAAAAAGTGAATTACTTTATTTTGTATGAAGTATTAGAATGTTACTTAAGGGTGTTTTTTTTCTTTCCACATTTAAACATATTGGCTGAGTCCAGTTTTCTAGTGGATTTGTCAAAGTTGATAAGTCTCAATTGTTGATATGTTTACTTTTTTTTTTTTTTGAAAGATTTTATTTATTTGACAGAGAGAAACACAGCCAGAGAGGGAACACAAGCATGGGGGAGTGAGAGGAAGAAGAAGGCTTCCCGTCGAGCAGGGAGCCCGATGTGGGACTCAGTCCGGGTCTCCAGGATCATGACCTGAGCCGAAGGCAGTCGCTCAACCAATTGAGCCACCCAGGCATCCGGATATGCTTACTTTTTAACAATGTAGCTTATCTAGGTGATCTGTGACCTTTTTACAGCTACCCTTGCAATTTGTCTCAAATATTTACTCTTGACATATTTACTTTTTGTTTATAGCAGCAAAGATGTTTTTATTTCTGGTAGGTTTGAAGACACTGCTGTGGATTTTTGTTTACTCATCCTTTGGTTTGCACAGCCAGTTGATTGAGAATACTTTTCTTTGGGCAGTACTTCTTACTGATTACTAGTTTTAGGAGAACGCTTGAAGTAAATTTTCTCATATTAATTGTAGACATCCTTGTGAATATAGTGTTCCTGTTTTTGTTTTTTCCTTCTCCCACTTTAGTAGGTTTACTACAGGGGAAAAAAATTCAAATGAGGATTTGCAGCAGTTAGATACAGTGACTTTTGGCGATCGGTACGCTAAGGAGAACGCTGGAGGATAGACAAATGACTTTCCGTGTTTATCCTTGAACACATGCCAGATGTATTGGATAGCTCTGTCTTGACTACATAATAGCATCTTGAGTATGTAACAGGATGGAAACTTTGTTCTCCATCTGTGTTTTTTTTCTTGCTTGCCTAGATATTTTATAGCTGTCTTTTTAAGAGGGATGTGAGTATACTCTTGGAGTTAGACTGACAGTGAATTTGGAGGATAGGAGTACAACTAGAAAAAAAAATCCCAGGGGTGCCTGGGTGGATTAGTTGGTTAAGCAACTGTCTTTGACTCAGGTCATGATCCCGGAGACCGGAGATCAAGCCCCACATTGGGCTCCCTGCTGGGCAGGATGCCTGCTTCTCTCTCTCTCACTCCCAGTGCTTGTGTTCCCTCTCTGGCTGTGTTTCTCTTTGTCAAATAAATAAAATCTTTAAAAAAAAAGAAAAAGAAAAAAAATCCCAAACCATTTTTTCTTATTTATTTTGTATCTGTTTTAGTAAGGAAGTAGGAAATGAAATAAAGGAACTGCGAGTGTGAGAATTCATTAGAGAAATGGGAAAGTGGTTTCTCTTGTATTTGTTGAATAGTCAGCTGCACAGTAATAGTTGTTATATTTACAGTTCCTCCTGCTTCTTTAAAATAAGAGACAATGAAAACGCCTACAACCTAGAATAGTTATGATTAGTGAATTAATAATGCATGTAAATTAACATATGTTACCTTTTCGGAATTAATTCTTATATGTGGTATGAGGTAAAGGTTGAGCCTTATTTGTTTGAATATGGCAGTCTGATTGTTCCAATACTATTTATTAAAGATTATCCTTTCTCTTTTTTTTTTTTTTTTAAGATTTTATTTATTTGACAGAGAGAAACACAGCCAGAGAGGGAACATAAGCAGGGGAAGTGAGAGAGGGAGAAGCAGGCTTCCCGCCGAGCAGGGAGCCCGATGTGGGACTCGATCCCGGGTGTCCGGGATCATGACCCGAGCCGAAGGCAGTTGCTTAATCAACTGAGCCACCCAGGCGCCCCTATCCTTTCTCTTATTGAATTGCCTTGGCACCTTTGTTGAAAAATTAATTGACCTTATATATGTGAATTTACTTGTAGACTCTGTTCTCTTGATCTGTTTATCTTTTTGCTATCTCATTGCCATGATTACCATAGATTTATAATAACTCTTGAAATCAGGTGGTGTAAGCTTTTAATTAGTTGTTGGCCTGCTCTAGGTCCTTCATATTGCCATTTCCATTTTATTTTTATTTATTTATTTTTAAGATATCTCTACGCCCAGTGTGGGGCTTGAATTCATGACCCTGAGATCAAGAGTTGCTTGTTCCATTGACTGAGCTAAATGGGAGCCCCTCCATTTACATTTTAGAATAAGCTTGTTAATTTCTACAAAAATTACATACTGAGATTTGATTGGAATTATTATGTTAAATCTGTAGATCAGTATGGGAGGAATTAACAACAGTATTGAATCTTCTGTTCTATGAAGATAACGTATGTCTCCATTTATTTAACTCTTTAATTTTTGACAGTATATGTTATAGTTTTCAGTGTTGAGGTTTTGCACATTTTTTTTAAAATTTGAATATAATTGACACAATGTTATATTTTAGGTATATATATAGCCTAGTGATTTAACAAGTTTTATGCATTATGCTGTTTTACCACATTTCATATTAATCCCCAAGTATTATATAATTTATGACGCAGAATTGTATTTAAAAAAATTGTTTCTGGGGCACCTGAGTGGCTTAGTTGGTTAAGTATCAGACTCTTAATCTCAACTCAGATCTTGATCTCAGGCTTATGAGTTCAAGCCCTTGTGTTGGGCTGGATGCTTTCTATGAAGCCTACTTTAAAAAGAAAATCAGTTTGTGATCACTTGTTACTTGTATATAGAAATAAAGTAGATTTTGAAAGGATATGCTAAATAATTTACTAGTTCTTGTATCTTTTTTGTAGTCTCTATAGGCTTTTCTACATATACACAATCCTGTTGTCTGAGGTCAAAGATGAGTTAATTCCTCCTCTTAGGCTCAATTCCTGTTATGCTTTTTTCTTGTTTAATTGTGTGGACTAGACTATTGAGTACAAAGTTGAAAAGAGGTGAGAGCAGACATCCTTGCCTTGTTCCTGATTTTAGCAGGAAAGCATTTAGAGATTAACTATTAAGTATGATGAGACCTATAGTTTTTTTTTATGGATGCCATTTATCAGGCTGAGTACATTCTTTTTTTTTTTTTTAAGATTTTATTTATTTAACAGAGAGAAACATAGCTAGAGAGGGAACACAAGCAGAGGAAATGAGAGAGGGAGAAGCAGGCTTCCTGCTGAGCAGGGAGCCTGATGTGGGACTCGATCCCAGGTTTCCGGGATCATGACCTGAGCCGAAGGCAGTCGCTTAACCAACTGAGCCACCCAGGTGCCCCTGAGTACATTCTTATTTATGTATTTATTTAAAAAATTTTATTTCTTTATTTGACGGTGATACAGTGAGAGAGGGAACACAAGCAGGGGGAGTGGGAGAGGGAGAAGCGGGCTTCCTGTCCAGCAGGGCAGTCAGATATGGGGCTCGAGCCCCAGACCCTAGGATCATGACCTGAGCAGAAGGCAGACACATAACAACGGAGTCACCCAGCCACCCCCCACCTTTATTACTTAAATGAAAATTCTTTTTAAATAGGAATGGTAGTTGGGTTTTTCAAAATGCTTTTTAATCTGAATATAAGTGGATTATATTGCTTTTTTTTCTTTTTAATGTTAGCCCTTGTATTCCTGAGATAATCACCACTTGGCATGATGTATTATCCTTTTTATAGATTTTATTTACTAAAATTTTATAAAAACATTTCCTGCGCTATCTGGTTTTGTATTTGTATGAAGTTCACTTCAACTTGACAGAAAAGCTTGTATAGAATCATATTGTTTCTTCCTTAAAGGCTATCCAAGGTTGAAAACCACTGAACTGTATATGATCATCTCTTTCCTTCTATTTGTAAAATTTTAATTCCTTTCTCATATAATAGGTCGTGTACATTCTTATAAAGAACAACGCATGTCTTATTACTTGATAAATGAACCTCCTTGGAGATGGAGTAGAAGTTAAGTTTTGCTAGGTAAAAAGCATTGGAGCAAGTTGATGTTTGATTTGAATTTTTTGGTGAAGCAGAATGATTCCAAGGAACTGAGAATCTTTAGGAGAGGAAGTCAGGATTTCATGTACCTAGTGGTATGCTAGTGTTGGCTTGGGCTGGTTTGAAAGAGCCAGTTGCTAATTTTTCAGGAATTTTGCAAGGCAATTATTGAATCCAAGCTGTTAAAGATCAAATTATATAATATAAAATTAAACCATGTTAGAAACAGATCCTGAAAACTCATCATTTTCAACTCATTTTGCTATATTTTACTGTTATAATTTTGAGGTTACTTTTTTCCCAAAATACAATATAATGATATGTTGCTGGGCATCCTGTTGACAGCTTGAAGCCTGCCTTTCAAAATAAGAGTAATTTTGTACAACAAAAGGACATGGAAGTATTACGGCAATTGGCACATGCTACAAATAGAGATTAAATTGTTGATTGTCTAGTTCCTAAGAAAGTGATGAGGACGTATCAATAATCCCGCTTATTTTTTTCATATATCAGTACAAATTAGTTACATTCTTGGGAATGAAGTAAATGTAAATTATAAAATGTAAACATTTATACTGCACATTCTTTTTTTTTAATTAAAATTCTCTTAGGGGACATACACTCCAATATTAGTTTTAGGTATGAAGTTTATATATTTATTTGTTTAAATTTCTCCAGTTAAATAACGTGCAGTGTAATATTAGTTTCAGGTGTAGATTCTAGTGATTCATCACTTACATACAACACCCAGTGTTCATCACAAGTGCCCAGCTTAAATTTTATTATGCTCTGAGTCTGTTACGAATAGCACAGAATAAGGAAACATTCTTCCAGTATTAGACAACCATTATCAGCAAAGAAATTGCTCATGATTAGCAGCACCCATGACCTCTACTTACTACATGCTATTAGCCCTGTTTCCGCAAGTGTAAAACCAAATATGTCTCCAGACGTTACCAAATATCCCTTAATGAGCAAAATCACAGTTGATCGAGAATCACACTTTTGTTTTGTTTTGTTTTGTTTTGTTTTTTAAAGATTTTATTTATTTGACAGAGAGAAACACAGCCAGAGAGGGAACACAAGCAGGGGGAGTGAGAGAGGGAGAAGCAGGCTTCCCGCCAAGCAGGAAGCCTGATGTGGGACTCGATCCCCGGTCTCCAGGATCATGACCTGAGCCGAAGGCAGTCGCTCAACCAACTGAGCCACCCAGGCGCCCCGAGAATCACACTTTTGGAGAGGATTTCATTGTGTGCTGTGATACAAGACTAATTTGTTATTTAGTATTTCTTGGAGTCATGACAGTTATAGTAATCAGTACTTGTTTTTTAGATAGCCATTAGTTTTGTGCAGTAGATCTTTCTTATTTACATTTTAGTACAGCTCCTTGATTTAGCTGTTCTACTGGGATTGGTCAGTTGATGACTCCTCAAACTGATGGCTTAAAAAAAAAAATCCTTTTTTGCCTGTATTGGTGCTTGGACTTATGGAATTGGACATCTAGAGACATGTTCAGTGGACAACAATACCCAGCCCTAAGCTTTTTTTGTATGTCACTAGACTTCGGTTTCAAAAAGGAGAGACAGGGAATCACTTCTAATTTACTTCTGATGGGGTGGTCAGAGGTAGTTGGGGAAACAAGTTATTTTCTACCCCAAGAAAGAAAATTACAGCTTGGAGGTGGACTGTTGTCCTCGGGGCATTTATAAGTGATCTTTAGGCTCTTCAAAAAAAAAAAAAGAATGATAATCCAGGGTATTTTTTATTTGAATTGAAATTATTGAATAATCTGGGCACGTGGGTGGATCAGTGAGTTAAAGCCTCTGCTTTCGGCTCAGGTCATGATCTCAAGGTCCTGGGATCAAGGCCGGTAGGGCTCTCTGCTCAGTAGGGAGCCTGCTTCCTCCTCTCTCTCTCTGCCTGCCTCTCTGCCTACTTGTGATCTCTGTCAAATAATTAAGTAAAATCTTTAAAAAAATTTTTGAATAATTGAAAAATAAGTACATGGTGAAGTGTTATCGGTGTATGTTATTAAAACATCCTTTTAAAAATAATGTTTATGTTTCATATGTGTGTATGTGTCTATATTCTGGGAAGAATGTGGTTTTGAATCTCTAAATTAAAAACATTTAGTATTTCCTTTAGATGCAGTTTGCTTTATCATTTTTCACAGTTTTAAGAAAATACTATGTTACATATATATATATATATATATATATATGAATGATTTATAGAAGAAAATATACTACATTCATAGCCTAAATAGTGCCCAAGGAAAGTCAGGTTAATTTCCTTAATCAGAATATGGAAAAAAAGCTTTGGGAAAATATTATGGATGTAACAGATGAATAAACCTTAGATAAATTGTATGCCATAGTATTACTTCTGTGGCTTTAGGCTTTTAATAACTCAACATTTCAAAAAAATGTTTAGAAATACTGTCTTTGATCAAAGAAAATATGGATGTTTAAATGGGCAGTGATTGCTTTACATAACTCATTAATTTTGTGAATCTAAGTTCTTTTTAAATAACCTTTCTTATTTGGCAGAATTCCTTTTATTGTATTTTTTAGAGTATAAGATTGTTATTTATCTTGATATATATATGTGTTTATATACATTTTAAAGATTATTTATTTATTTATTTATTTTGACAGAAACACAGCTAGAGAGGGAACACAAGCAGGGGGAGGAGAAGCAGGCTTCCCACCGAGCAGGGAGCCCCATGTAGGATTCGTTCCCAGAACTCCAGGATTATGATGTGAGCTGAAGGCAGACACTTAACGACCAAGCCACTCAGGCACCCCTATCTTGATATTTTTGCAGGTGTCAGTAGGTAATATATAACTTTCTCAGTACCGATAACAT
Source organism: Spilogale gracilis (assembly GCA_004023965.1). Classification (NCBI taxonomy): domain Eukaryota; kingdom Metazoa; phylum Chordata; class Mammalia; order Carnivora; family Mephitidae; genus Spilogale; species Spilogale gracilis. Next base: position 43,763 of record PITA01005494.1, on the reverse strand, counting down.
GCGAGGTTATTAGAATTTTGACAAAGATTGTTTTTAAAAATGTGAAAGTTTCACATGTATCTTCAAATATATGTCAGTGCCTTTTAAGTTTTTAGTTAAATATAATGACAAAATACTACATACCAATTGGAATGGCCACAAACCATTTGCAGCACCAAACACTGCAGAAGATGTGGAGCAATGGGAACTCCTTTACTGCTGGTTGGAATGCAAAAATGGTACAACCACTTTAGAAGACTATCTGGCAGATTCTTCTAGAACTAAACATAGTCTTAACCATATAATGCAGCCAGCAGTCACGTTCATTGGTATTCATATAAATGAACTGAAAACTTATATCCACACAAAAACTTCCACACAGATGTTTATTAGCAACCTTATTCATAGTTGCCAAAACTTGGAAATAACCAAGGTGTCCTTCAGTAGGTGAGTTGATAAACTATGGCTCATTCAGATAATGGAATGTTATTCAGTGCTAAAAAGAGATGAGCTGTCAAGCCATGGGAAGATGTAGAGGAACCTTGATTGCGTATTACTAAGTGAAAGAAGCTTGTCTGATAAAGTTAGATAATGTATGATTCTAACTAACATTTCTGGAAAAGGCAAAACAATGGATGCAGTCAAAAGATCAGTGGTTGCCAGGGGTTAGAGGGAAGGAAGGGATGAGTAGAGCACAGAGGATTTTTAGGACAGTGAAATTATTCTGTATGGTATTACAATGGTAGATATCTTTATAGATATGATGAAATCTATAGGATGTGAAATAACAAGAGTAAACGCTTTAGTAAACTATGAACTTTGGGTGGTGTCAGTAAAAGTTCATTGATTGTAACAAATGTACCACTCTGGTGGTGAATGTTTGTACTGGGGGAGGTTACTCTGTGGAGACAAAGAGAGTTTATGAGAACTCTCTAGTTCTGCTTAGTTTTGCTGTGAACCCAAAACTTCCCTAAAAAATGAAGTTTTTTGTTTTTTGTTTTTTTTTTTTAAAGATTTTATTTATTTATTTGACAGAGAGAAACACAGCTAGAGAGGGAACACAAGCAGAGGGACTGAGAGAGGGAGAAGCAGGCTTCCCGCCGAGCAGAAAGCCCAGTGTGGGGCTCGATCTCCAGTCTCCAGGATCATGACCTGAGCCAAAGGCCCCCCAAAAATGAACTTTATTAATAAAAAGTCCTTTCTTCATATTATAAGAACAGTACACTGTCAATGTAGAAAAGTGAATATAGCTAAATAAGAAAAAGTACCCACAATCCTATCATGCTTTCCTACCTTTATTCATACATGTTGGTATACATTTTGTATATATGTATATTGTTATAAAGATGGGATTATGGTATATGTAGTCAGTTTTTGTTTTGAGTTAGCATTACATCTTGAATGCTTTCCCACATACTTAAATATTTAATGATTTCTAAAAATTGAATTAGGGGACGCCTGGGTGGCTCAGTTGGTTGGGTGACTGCCTTCGGCTCAGGTCATGATCCCGGAGACCCGGGATCGAGTCCCACATCAGGCTCCCTGCTCGGCGGGAAGCCTGCTTCTCCCTCTCTCACTCCCCCTGCTTGTGTTCCCTCTTTGGCTGTGTTTCTCTCTGTCAAATAAAATCTTTTTTAAAAAAATTGAATTAGTGCCCATCCACAGTTGGAGAAGACTGTTCTGGTTTTTAGAGAGATGCTTTTTACTAAATAAAGATTACCAGTTTTTTGGTTAGGCTACAAAAATGTAAATATCCATACTATACTGATTGCAACTTAATGTTTTTCCTTGGGATTATTTATTGCAGAACCACAAATTAGCACAAATGGTAAGTATTAGAATCAGCTGATAGAATTCTAGATAAACAATTTTTATAGTGTTTTATATTTTATGTAACCCTGAAAAACTCATTACTTAAGTCCCATATGTTTAAAAAAATAATGGAATTTTCAGGTTGTTGTTAAAGGAAACTTATAATAGTTATTACCAACACAAAATAGTTATTACCAAATTACTGATTTTATTGGAAGCTAGTTCTTATCTTTAAAACAAGGAGACTAATAATTTGATTAAAGCTAATTGTACTAACATTGTATAGAATATATAACCTTTTAGTTACTCTTACACATATTTTTGTCACCATTTTGGGATGACTGGCATCACTTCCTAACCATCACTGGAGAGTTAATTTTCACTTACTCATTTCTGAACTGTCTCCTAACAACATGTGGGTTTATTATTTGGTATATTTCTTGTACTTTAATTTCTGATCTTAAAAGAGAATCATGAGGAAACTGAATTTTAGGAATTTTTTTTCCCTTAAGGCAGTTCTTTTGTCTACCTTAGTTTTATGGAACTAAATAGCTGTATTTGATGTATTCATGTATAAAAATAAAATTTCCATATCTTCTATTAAATATTAATTTTGACATGATGTTTTTGATGCAGTCATTCATGTATACATTATAGTGTTTTTCATTAAATACATGTTAATTCTGAAGTTTTTTTTTTTTTAATATTTATTTGAGAGAAAGAGAGAGAGCACAGAGTGAGTGAGAACACAAGCCAGGGGAGAGGCAGAGGCAGGAGGAGAGAGAGAACCGGGACGCGATCCCAAGATCCTGGGATCATGACCTGAGCCCAGGGCAGACGTTTAGCTGACTGAGCCATCCAGGCATCCCTTATTTAGGCACCCCAATTCTGAAATTTTTGAATAGGAATTTCAGATGGCCTAAAAAACATTTCTAAAATTATAGCCAAGTATCAGCGAGTAGGAATTTTTAATTAACTCTTGTAAAGCATAAATTTGGGAGATTGTTTCTTCTGAGGTATAAAATCATTCAGATGAAATAGTCTGTCTAGATTTCCTTACCTTACATTTATCTCATGTAGTTTTTCATATGCATTTATATTTCACATATGTTTTCAAAATCTGATAGATTTATTTTAGAGCTAGAAGATAGCCTAGTTGCTGACCCTGAAGAATCCTGAATTTAGAGATTATTTAAGCAGATTCTCTCAGTTTCAAAGAAGAGTATGAGTACACATTTTAGAATTGAATCTTATGCTAACTGGATCTGCTCACTACACTAATAATTATAATAGTTCAGGCTAAAAAGCTTGGGTTCAGTTGATGACAGCCAAAGCTGTGCTGTAATTTGCTTTTATGGTGGGAAGTGACAAGAATATTTTTATATTTCATATAAGTATAGGGCTTTTAAGGCATTTATAATTTCTTTAAGAATGTGACAGCTGACTCAGTAGAAGATATGGGCCCACTTGTGTGACTAGAAGAAATGCTGTTGAGCAGAAGAAAGTAAAAGGGAATGAAAGGAGGAGGCAACAGGATTAATAGTATTATGTTTATTATTAGACCCTCTTATGGCTGGCAATTACTTATATTAGGAAAGCAATCTATAGGAAGGAGTCAGGAAAGCAAAACAGACTTTTGAGCTTCCCATGATCTTCTTTCTGCCCTCCTATACAACACAGTTTCTCTATACTTGGTGTGATAATTTTCAGCAATTCTGGACTGCTTGTAATCTGCCTCTCTTCTGTGTGTTGGGGGCGGGGGAAAGAGAGAGGAAGGGATTTTACTTTTTAAATGACCGAGGTCACATAAAGCCCATTGGCATTTATTAGTCAATACTATAGTTGACTTATTGTGACTCTTTGACATTAAATTACCAAGTCTGCAAAAGGCTGTGGATTTAACTTAATGTGATTTTACTTGCTGGTCAATTGATGCTGTTTTTAGGCTGATATATTTATAAATGTCTGGAGGAGATGTTAGGGAGATCCTGCATCCTCTCCTGTTAGCTTATTTTCCTTTTTTTTTTTTTTTTTTTTACTCTCTTAGTGCTTTTTTGGACAGGAAAGCAATTTTTCCCCCAAGTTCTGTTTTACCAAGAGACAAGAAGGTTTAAATTAGTTTATTTCCTGAGTGTATTTCTGATGGTAATATTACGAGTAATTATAATTAACCAGTATATCAAGTTCACATCACAGAAAAATTCCCTCATTCCTTTTTTAGTTTATCCCTTCTTTCACACCTAGCCCCTGCCAGCCACTTAACCAGTTTTCTGTCTCAGTAGTTTTGATTGTTCTGGAATGACCTATTAGTGGATTCATGCAATATATAGTCCTTAAGGAATGGAAATACAATTGACATATAACGTTCTATTAGTTTTAGTTGTATGGCATAATAATTTTATATATATATGTATTGTGAAATGATTATCACAGAAAGTCTAGGTAACATCTGTTACCACATGTAAATTTTTTTTTCTTGTGGTAACTTTAAAGATCTACTCTTTCTTTTTATTTTTAAATGTACTCCACTCCTGATGTGGGCTAGAACTGATGACCTCAGGATTAAGAGTCTTATGCTATACCAACTGAACCCACCAGGTGCCCCTAAAGATCTATTGATTCTCTTTGCAGTTTTCACATATATAGTAGAGCATTAACTATAATTACCATGTCGTGCATTACATCCCCAGGATATGCTTTTTAACTGAAAGGTATACCTTTGACCTCCTTTACTCATTTTGCCCATCAGTCTATTCTGTGTCTATAATTCATCTTTTTTTTTTTAGATTCCATGTATAAGATCATATAGTATTTGACTAATTTCACTTAGCACAATACCTTTAAAGTACATCCGTGTTGTTGCAAATGAGAGGATTTTACCCCCTTTTTATGGCTGAATAAAAATCCACTGTGTTGGGATGTGTGTGTGTGTGTGTGTGTGTGTGTGTGTGTGTGTGTGTGTATGTATGTGTATGTGTGTTATATCACATTTTCTTCATGCACGTATCTGCCAATGCAGTTTGTTTGCATGTCTTGGCTATTGTAAATAATGCTACAGTGAACATGGGGATGCAGATATCTTTTTGAGATATTGATCTTGCTCCTTTGGATATATACCCAGAAGTGGAATTGCTGGATCATGTTGTAGTTCTGTTTTTAAGTTTTTTAAAGATTTATTCTCTTATTTTAGAGAGACAGTGAGGGAGGGGCAGGAGAGGGAGAGAGTTTTTTTTTTTTGAACTGTATGAGATTACTTTTTTAAAAAATAGTTTATTTTATTTTTTCAGTGTTCCAAGATTCATTGTTTATGGACTACACCCACTACTCCATGCAGTACATGCCCTCCTAAATAACCACCATCAGGCTCAAGGAACCCCTCACCCCCCTCCCTTCCAAAACCCTCAGTCTCTTTTCAGAGTCCACAGTCTCCCATGTTTCATCTCCCTCTCTGGTTTACCCCAGTTCACATTTCCTTTCCTTTTCTTAATGTCCTCCATGTTACTCCTTATGCTCCACAAGTAAGTGAAACCATATGATAATTGACTTTTTCTGCTTGGTTCATTTCACTCAGCATAATCTCCTCCAGTCCCATCCATGATGCTACAAAAGTTGGGTATTCATCCTTTCTGATGGAGGCATAATATTCCATTGTGTATATGGACCATATCTTCTTTATCTGTTCATCTGTTGGGCATCTTGGCCCTTTCCACAGCTTGGCAATTGTGGCCATTGCTGCTATGAACGTTGGGGTATATATGCCTCTTCTTTTCACTACATCTGTATCTTTGAGGTAAATACCCAGTAGTGCAATTGCAAGGTCATAGCTCTGTTTTTAATTTTTTAAAAGGAATCTCCACTCTGTTTTCCAAAGTGGCTGCACCAACTTGCGTTCCCACCAACAGTGTAAGAGGGTTTGAGGGAGGGAGTCTTAAGCAGACCCCATGCTGAGTGTGGAGCCCGACACAGGACTTAGTCTCAGGACCCTGAAGTCATGACCTGAGCTGAAACCCAGGGTTGGATGCTTAACCAAGTGCACCATCCAGTCTCCCATTTTTAATTTTTTGAAGAACCTCCGTACTGGTTTTTTTTTTCCCCTAGTGGCTGCATCAGTTACAATTCTACTGACAGGTACGCAAGGGTTCCCTTTTCTTTGCATCTTTGCCATCACTTGTTATCTCTTATATTTGTGATGATATAGCCATTCTAAAAGGTGTGAGGTGTTGTCTCATTGGTTTTGATTTGCATTTCCCTGATGATTAGTGATGTTTAGACCTTTGTTATGTATCTGTGGGTGTTCGTTGGAAAAATGTCTATTAAGATCACCTACCCATTTTTCAATTGGACCATTTTTTTCAATTGAGTTGTGTGGGTTCTTAATAATTTTTTTTTAAAAAGATTTTATTTCTTTGACAGCAAGAAACACAGAGAGGGAACACAAGCAGGGGGAGTGAATGAGGGAGAAGCAGGCTTCCTGCCAAGCAGGGAGCCCGATGTGGGGCTCGATCCCGGGTCTCCCGGATCATTACCTGAGCCGGAGGCAGTTGCTCAACCAACTGAGCCACCCAGGCGCCCCTGTTCTTAATAATTTTTTGATATTAACTCCTTATTAGATACATGATTTGCAGATATTTTCTATCATTCTGTAGGCTTTTTCATTTTGTTGATGGGTTTCTACTGAGCCGAAGGTTTCTAGCTTGATGTAATACCACATGTTTGTTTTTTGTTGCCTTTGATTGTGGTATCAAATCTAAAAATCGTTGCTAAGACCTGTGTCAAGGAGTTCCAGGAATTTTATGGTTTCTAGTCTTATGTCCAAGTCCTTAATCCATTTTGAGTTGTTCTTGTATACAGTGTAAGATATAGATCCAATTTCATTTTTTTGCATGTGGCTGTTCAGTTTTCCCAACATAGTTTATTTAAAGAGGCTCTCCTTTTCCCATTGTATATTCTTAGCTCCTTTGTTTTAAATTAATTGATCAGATATGTGGGTTTATTTCTGGACTTGAGTGTTCCAGTCCATTGATTGACATGTCTTTTTATGCCAGTACCATGCTGTGTTGATTATTATAACTGTGTAATATAGTTCACAGTCAAGGAGTATGATGTCTCCAGCTTTGTTGTTCTTTCTCAAAATTTCTTTAGCTATCAGTGTCTTGTGGTTCCATACAAATTTTAGAATTATTTGTTTTATTTCTCTGGAAAGTGCCATTGGAATTTCAATCGGGATAACATTGAATCTGTAGATTACTTTGGGTATTATGGACATTTTAACAATATTAATTCTTCCAGTCCATGTGCATGGACTGTCTTTCCATTTCTTTGTGTCATTTTCAGTTTCTTTCATTAATGTATAATAGTGTTCATCGTACTAATCTTTCATCTCCTTGGTTAAATTTATTCCTAGGTATTTTGGTCTTTAATGCAATTATAAATGGGATTATTGGAGTCTTCAGGGTTTTCTATGTATAATGTCATGTTGTCTTCAAACAGTTTTACTTTCTTTACGATTTGGATGCCATTTATTTTTCTTGCCTAGTTGGTTTGGTTATAACTTGCAGCACTTCCAGTATTCCTTAAAGAAAGCAAGAGTGAGCCTCCTTGTCTTATTCTTGATCATAAAGAAAAAGCTTTCAGCTTTCATCATTGAGTATTTTGCTGTGGGCTTGTCATATGGCCTTTATTGTGGTGAGGTACATTGTACATAGCCTTTTGAGTATGGTAATGGTATTTTTAAGTTAGCACAATGCATTTGATGTTCATTGTTCTTATCATTAATTCTGTCCTTTTTATTGCTGAGTAGTATTTCATTGTGTGCTTGTACCATAGTTAGTATCTAATTGTCAGTTGAAGAATATTTGAGTTGTTTCCAAGTGTGGCGGCTTGTAAATAAAATTGCTGCAAATACTTACGTGCAGGTTTTTGTAAATTATGTAAGTTTTTATTTGGGTATATACCTAGGATGGAATTGCTGGTTGTATAAGAGTATGTTTAACTTGGTGAGAAGCTACCCAGCTCCCTTTCAAAGTGGCGGTAGGTACTGTTTTGCTTTACATCAGCAAAATGTGAGGGTATGTGTATGTATGCATGAATTGTGTGTGTGTGTGTATGGTTATGCATGAATATTATTTATAAAAATATAAATGAATATATGTATATATAAACATACACACAAGGATGGGTGTTGAGGCATCCTTGTTGGCCGTTGATAATGTAAGTTTTTAATTTACTCATTCTAATAGGCATGTAGTAATAGCTTATTGTCGTTTCAAGTTGCACTTCTCAAATGCCTATAGGTGAGCATTTTTTCCATATGCTTATTTTTTATTTTTTATTTTTTTTTAGGTTTTATGTATTTGACAGAGAGAGATAGAGACACAGTGAGAGAGGGAGCACAAGCAGGGGGAGTGGGAGAGGGAGAAGCAGGCTTCCTGCTGAGCAGGGCTTGGTCTCAGGACCCCGGAATCATGACCCCAGCCAAAGGCAGATGCCCGATGACTGAGCCACCCAGGTGCCCCCATATGCTTATTTTTTTAATCGGTGTATCTTTTTTGGTGAAGTGCCTGTTGAAATCTTTTGCCAATTTTTTTATTAGGTTTTTCTTATGATTTTGTTTTGAGAGTTCTTTATATATTCTGGAGTGCTTTTTCAGATTAGTGTTTTGTAAATATTTATTCTCAGTCCTGGACATGTGTTTTCATGCATCTTTGAAGGAGGAGAAGTTTTATATTTTTGTGAAATTCAGTTTACCAGTATTTTTCTTCTCTGGATCATACTTTCTGTGTTTTATCTAAGAAATATTTGGCTAATCCAAGGTCATAAAGATTTTTCTTTTGTTTTCCTCTACAAGTTTTATGGGTTTGGGTTTTACATTTAAATTTATGAGCTTGTAAGTTTGTTTATAGTACAGGATATGGTTTGGTGCTTATTTATTTTTGCTCGTGGATGTCAGGTTTTTCACCAAATGCTGCTGGAACAACTAATCTCCATGGAATTACCTTTGCACATTTGTGCAAAATCTATTGGCTGTATAGGTGTGATTCTTTTTCTAGTTTCTCAGTTCTGTTCCTTTGAACTGTAGGTGTCTATCCCTTCATTGATACCAAACTGTCTGAATTACTAGATCTTTATAGTAAGTGTTAACATTAGATAGTGGGTACACCCAAGTTTATATTTCTTTTTTTTTTTTTTTTTAAGATTTTATTTACTTATTCAGGAGAGACAGAGAGAGACACAGGCAGAGGGATAAGCAGTAGGCTCCCCACTGAGCAGGGAGCCCAATAACGGGGCTCCATCCAAGGACCCTGGGACCTGAGCCGAAGGCAGGAGCATAACTCACTGAGCCACCCAGGCACCCCTATATTTCCTTTTCAAAGTGTTTTGGCTATTTTAGATTTCTCTGTATACGTTTTCAGATACTTTACTGATTTTTAAAGGGGGAAATATTTTGATGAGGAGGTGACAGATGACTTGAGCCATAAAGGGTGGATAGGAATTGAAAGAAATGAAAATGTATGTATCAGAGGAAATAGAAAACAAAAGTGGGTAGATAAAAAGGGGTTGGGGAAGAAATCATGATCCTGAAAAAATTGATGTGAAATTCTAATCTAATCTACTTTACCTCCTGTTTTCGGCAGGATAATTAGATTGTATTTAGTATGTTTAGATAAGTGGGGGAAGTAATAAGTAAATACAAGAGGCCTTAAAGCATAGTGACTGTTAGGTAGAGACTAAGACCTAATTTAGAATGATAAGAGTTGTAAGCTTTGGTTATCCAAATTGGTTGGTGATGAAATAAAATGAAACTTGTCTAATTATTTTGGTATTTTGAAGTGATTGATTTATAATCTCAGGTGTTTATTTGTTTTGTGTTGGTGCTGTTGTTTTCTGGTATCCCATATATGAGAGAAATTTCCAAATATGTAGAAAAGGAGTTATAGTCTTATTCTTCTTTTTTTTCCTTGTAGTACTTCAGCTGATAAGTAGACTGTTCCCTTACCCCTTTATAGAGTTAGAAGCTTCCTTTCGCTGTCATTGTGGGTTACCATAGACTACCCTTGGATTACTTTTAGATGGAAGTGTAGCAACTGTTACAACATCTCATTTTCATCCAGGGGCTTTATTGTTATGTATGCCTATGCATTTTGTTTGGATAGGTAACTAGTTTGGTTTGGGATTTGAAGTAGATTCTAAGAATAAACCAATTAGAAAGAAGACCTATTGAGTTCAAGTGTTTTTATTTTTTTAAAATTTATTTAAAATTTATATTTTAGTAATCTCTATACCCAGCATGGGACTCAGACTCATGATCCCCAAGATCAAGAGTTGCATGTCCTTGTGAGTGAGCCAGCCAGCACCCCAAGTCCAAGTATTTTATTTTGTTTATTTTTTTAAGATTTTATTTATTTGACAGAGAGAAACACAGCGAGAGAGGAAACACAAGCAGGGGAGTGAGAGAGGGAGAAGTAGGCTTCTTGCTGAGCTGGGAGCTGGGAAGCCTGATGCGGGGCTCAATCCGGGACTCCTGGACCATGACCTGAGCCGAAGGCAGACGCTTAACGACTGAGCCATCCAGGCGCCCCAAGTCCAAGTATTTTTAAAGACCAAACTTGTTACTAAAACAGTTATTTAAATATTTGGTTTCTCAGTAAGGATCGTAGAAAAAAATAATGTCTCTGGGTTAGGAAAGTATTTGTTATCACCTTATATTAAATGTACTGGTAAGTTTTAACCTGGTTATCTTTGGTCTATTTCCCAGTATTAAAACTTGCCATTCTTGTCGTGGGAACTGTGCTCTCTCCAACTGTCCTTGACCATTGTATAGATTACCTGTTATGGTTGACCCTTGAATGACTTGGAAGTTAGGAATGCCAATCCCCTATATATTTAAAAACTCATGTGTAACTTTAGACTGCCCTAAAACTAAAAAGCCTGCTGTTGACTGGAGCCTTACTGATAATAGTCAATTAACAGTTGTATGTATTATATTCTGTGTTCTTACAATAAAGTAAGCTAGAGAAAAGAAAATGGTATTTAGAAAATCGTAAGGAAGAGAAAATACCTTTATGGTACTATAAAAAAAAGTCTGCTTATAAATAGACCTTAGCAGTTCAAACTCAACATTGTTCAAGGGTCAGCTTCATTACCCTCATCCTTTGTGATAAGGATGTTTTATTTTCCCTTTAGTTGTACTCTTTTAGTGTAGTGGCAAAGAGGGACAAATGCAGCTACCTGATGAGGTGGAGAAAGTAGTAACAAGAAATGCCAATTTCTCTATAGCATTGTTTGAAAGTTAAATATATATTCTATAACTTTATTTTTTTAAGTAGTGCTAATGAAAATGGTGTAAGCTACATAAGGGCAAAGATGTTATTTATGTTATTTACTGTAGAACTTCTAGTGCTTGGTATAATACATGATGGTAGTAGACCTGCAATAAATATTTGTTGGATAAATGTTAAACTGGTCAGAAACATGAAATTCCAAAGATCTGAGGTTATTTTTTTTCATAATGATCTGTGATTTTACCATCTTAAAACAGGGGTTTTGCTTTGTTTTGAATAGTGTTTAGTCTTTTGTTTAGAGTAGGAGATACTCATGAAAACTTCAGGGTTCTTTTTGAATGTTTGCATTATCATCTGTGGACTTTAGTTGAATATGTCATTGCAGACAAATGCCATCCAGAGAGACCCTTGCTAAAGAAGTAGAGTGGGGAATGTTAATGAAATCATTGTCTCAGGGTGTCTTCTAAGCTCTTGAGTGGCATTAATCTTTATTTTATTTTTTTTTAATTTTTATTTATTTATTTTTTTAAAAGCTTTTATTTATTTGACAGAAACACAGCCAGAGAGGGAACACAAGCAGGGGGGGTGAGAGAGGATGAAGCAGGCAGCCCAATGTGGGACTCAATCCCAGGGTCTCCGGGATCATGACCTGAGTCGAAGGCAGTTGCTTAACCAGCTGAGCCACCCAGGCGCCCCTGTTTTTAATAATATGATCCTACTATGTGTAGTATGATTGGCTAGGTACTGTTTTTTTAATATCAGGTGGTGAGCCCATTCAGGGAAGGTACAAATTTTATGTGACAGTTATAATGATTAAGAGTTGTATGTAGTTAAAAATAGATATTGATGAGGAAATAGAAAAATTAAGAAATGCTGTATATCCAGGGTTATTTTATTCATTAAAAAAGGTGAATTTAGGGTTATTTTCTCAGAAAGGAAAATAGTCTTAATGCTTAAAACCTGATGGGAAGGATGGATGTTAGTTAGGTGGGTTATGCATTAAATAGCAGATAATATGTTTCATAACCTTTGGGAGTAAATGCAATGTAAGAGATTTATCTGAGAATATGTAAAATATAATAAATCTTTGACATCTTGCTCTAAAATGTAAGCAGAAATATCTAATATGGGCTTAATTTTAGCTTCCTCCAGGGGCACCTGGATGACTCAGTCGGTTAGGCATCTGCTTTCAGCTCAGGTCATGATCCTAGGGTCCTGTGATCAAGTTCCGCGTCAGGCTCCCTATTCAGGGAGGAGTCTGTTTCTACCTCTACCCTCCTCCCCCATGATAACCTCTCTCTCCCTCTCTCTCTCAAATAAATAAAATCTTTAAAAATTACCTCCAACTTTCAGAACTTTGCCCAGCAGTATTTCTGCCAAAGATTGCTTTGTAAACTACAGTTGAGATGACCACTTAATATTCATATGGAAATAAATAAGTGTCTAATGATTTGTATTTTAGGGGTGAGTAGTTAGAAGTCTCTGATTCATTATGAAGCAGTCTGTGGTAGTTGTAGCATTCTTTCTTCCTTAGACTGAATTCTAAGTGAAATAATAGTAATTGTGGCAAGCTAAGGTCATTTTATCATTGGATAAAATGGATCTTATCCATTTTAGGACAGGGTGGTGAGAGGGAAGCTCTAATTTAACAGTGTGAAAACATACATCTTTATATGTACTCTAAGGCTGTTCTTTTTTTCGTAAGTTGTCCTAGATAACCACTAATAACAGAAGTCCAGTTCTAGCCTTTAATAGTTTGCTCTGATTTGGTTCAGATTAGTTTTTTTGTTTTTGTTTTGGAGGGCGAGAAATTAATTTGTGTTATTTTATTAGCCTCAGATATAAAATCTGAGATTTGGGATTCCTTAGCAATAGTATATTTGAGTGTATTTCATATATATTTTATAATATGCTATTCACTGTAGCAACATGGTTTATAAGTATAAGTATCTTGCATTTTATTTATGGTTTTGGAAAATCCAATTTAAATTTTTCTAAGACAAAGTAGCTCTAGTGCTACATATAATATTGCTTGTAACTGGGGCACCTGGTTGGCTCAGTCAGTTGGGTGGCCGACTCTTGATTTTTGCTCAGGTCATAATCCCAGGATCCTGGGATCAAGCCCAGCATAGGGTTCTGCACTCTCAAGGGAGTCTGCTTGAGGATTCTGTCTCTCCTTTCCCTCCCCTGCTTGCTCTTGCATGCTTTCTCTCTTCCTAAAGTAAATAAATCTTAAAGAAATACTGCTCGTAACTGGAAAACATTGGAATACATTTTCCATACCGTTTGTATTTTATGAGTTTACATGACTTTTTTTTGTGGAGCAAAAGACAAACTAGTGAAAATCTTCAATATATGGTAGTGATTAATCAGTCTTAAGTGGTGGAGAATAAGACTAGTTTACTTTTAGGGTAGTTCATAATCAGGTTCTTTGTCCAGGACTAATGGAAACTCTCAGAAATTTTGCCCTAGAATCTGGGAGGGCTATGTGGGTGATATGCTAATAAGGTTCAATGAATGAAAAGTGGATGGAAGGTTTAAAGAAGTTTATGTAGTTAGCATTTGGGGAGCTAGGTGGAGTATTTTTTATAGTGTTGAAATGGGGTTGAAGATGGGGAAGTTAAACAAGTTGTGTTGCAAAAAGGGCTTTTATTGTACTCTGTTACATGATCAAGATCCCTAGTATAAATTAGGTTGATATAACAGGAGGATCCTTTGGGAACTGATGTAAGATGTTGTAAAAATTAGAACTCATGGAAAAACCAATTCAAAAACCTACCTGTTTCATCAGTTTGAACAGAAGATAAGAAATTAGCTGTTAGACTTTCCAAAATAAAACATCTCTATGTTCTTTAGATAAAAAGTATTTCTCATAACTCAGTATTTAAGCCTTAGAATGAGACTATTAGAAACCTCACTATCAGTGTCACATTTGAAGAGGTAACTTACATTTGAATTATTTTATATTTCATATTATTTTGAGGTAGGTTTTTGTGGTATGCCTCCAATGTGAACAGTTGATGCTGGGGAACTGAGAGAGGAAAATAAAGCTGAATAGGAGGCTTCAGTATTAACAGTTTTCCAATTCTGAATTTTCTGTCTTTAGTAGCATATTTGAAAACCTTATGTTTGAGACAGTAATGATCACTGGAACTATAGACTCTACTAAATTGCTTGTTAGTTAACCCAAATGTAAGATGTTAAAGCTCTTTAAGAAAAAAATATTTTATTTATTTATTTGACAGAGACATGGCAAAATAGGTAACACAAGCAGGAGGGAGTGGGAGAGAGGGAACCAGGCTTTCTGCAAAGCGGCGAGGACCCAGGACCCTGGGATCATGACCCAGGTTGAAGGCAGGTGCCTAACAACTGAGTCACCCAGGGGCGCCTGGGTGGCTCAGTTGGTTAAGCCACTGCCTTCAGCTCAGGTCATGGTCCCTGAGAGTCCTGGGATCGAGTCCCACATCGGGCTCCCAGCTCCACAGGGAGTCTGCTTCTCCCTCTGATCTTCTCCCCCTCATGCTTTCACTCACTCACTCACTCTCAAGTAAATAAATAAAATCTTAAAAAAACAAACAAACAAACAAAAAAACAACTGAGTCACCCAGGCATCCCTAGATGTTATGGCTTTAATCAGACTGTCCAAATCTGTATTCATTTTGCATTAAGTGACTTGTATTTTCATTGGCTTCCTAATCAAATTTGAAAGTGATCTCTGACCCCTATATGACAGAAGTAATATTACTTTGGTTTTACATATAAACATTGGTAAACATTTCATGGATTTGTTTTGCAGGAACAGTTTTGTAAATTTTAGTGGATTTAGGAAGGTGGAAATTTATGAAAAAAAAGTTCTGTATCGTAGCTGTTTTCAAAATTAGAATTAGAGGGCCAAGAAGATAGAGCAGTTATTGACCTATCTAGATTATTAAAATATTTAGGGAAATTGAACATATGGATTAATTACCATTTCCTGGGATTAATTTTTAGAAAACTCTTGACCAAAAATTATGAGATGGAAAAGGTGGGAAGAAAGGAAGGTGGCAGATTTTAGGATTATAAAGCCTATACTCATTCCACAAATACATATTAAGTGCCTACTATGTAGTAAGAACTATATAGCAATAGAAAAAAAGGATATGCCTCCATAAAGAAATAATTCATAGTCCCCTTAAGGAACATACCATGATTAAAAGCCACATTAAATTGACCTCTAATCCTGTGCTCTATAGTTTATGAAAATGATCTGAAATTAATGAAACAGGTTTTTTTGGTGTATTTTGCAATCTTTATTTTTTACCCATCTGCAGTGTAGTGAATGGATTTGTAGCATGTCATTGGGCTTAGATCTGTTTGATTTGGCTTTGCTTAATCTTGTGTTTTTGTGGAATCTTACATTAGTATGCAGAAGTATTCAGAGAGATACATGTGCCTTGTGCACAGTAGAAATTCTGAAAACCCTGTCATCTAAAACTTTTACTTTTAGAATTAGGACTCCTGCCTGGGTGACTCAGTTGATTAAGCATCTACCTTTGGCTCAGGTCATGATACCAGGGTCCTGGGACAGAGTCTCACATCAGGCTCCTTGCCCAGTGAGGAGCCTGCTTCTCCCTCTGCCTACCGCTTCCCCTGCTTGTTCTCTCTCTCTGACAAATATATAAAACCTTAAAAAAAAAGTATTTTACATAGTTTGAATATGGTAGAAGTCAGTTTTTTTTTTTTTCTGTAGAAAATGATCCTATTCTTTGTGCTGTACAAAGATCTAAGATACGTATGGGAAATAAAATATGGGTTAGTATCAACCAAATTGTATGGTAAGATTAAAGCAGAGGGCCTAACCTGGAAACTTGGAAGAAAATTACTTTTCTTACTTCTTAAACAGGTGAATAAATCTGGAGAACTTTCTCTTTTCCCCTTTTAGTAAAGTTTTGCCTTTAGAAATAGGAGTAGATATGGTATAGGAAATTTTGATTGTATTCCTATGAACTAGCTGTGTTTTTGAAACAATTAGAATTTTTCTATATTTTAGGTATGTAACGAATTTCAGATCACTTGAAAGTAAATTCCATTGAATTATAAGTTCCAAATTCTACTTGGAAACACCCCCATATTTAGGCACTTGGTTTTGGTGTGTGTGTGTGTGTGTAAATATGAACAGAGAACCAGCTATTAAAAAAAAACAAGGCAATTTACAGATAGCATGTAGGGTTTTAATTAGGCTCAGGGCTTTGTCATTTGCTTTTCTTGCTAGATCTGAACTGAATTTTCTGTCAATTACTAAGCAGTAATTCTTTTTTTTTTTTTTTTAAGATTTTATTTATTTGACAGAGAGAGACACAGCCAGAGAGGGAACACAAGCAGGGGGAGTGAGAGAGGGAGAAGCAGGCTTCCTGCCGAGCAGGGAGCCCAATGTGGAGCTCGATCCCAGGTCTCCGGGATCATGACCGGAGCCGAAGGCAGTTGCTTAACCAACTGAGCTACCCAGGCGCCCCACTAAGCAGTAATTCTTGTGTTGGACCCCTCAAATGTTTATTTTTTTTAATTTTAATTTTTATTTGTATTTTTTCCATAACCCAGCCACCCTATCCCTCCCTCTGACCCCTCAGCAACCCTCAGTTTGTTTTCCTGAGATTTGAGTCTCTTATGGTTTGTCTCCCTCCCTGGTCCCATCTTGTTTCATTTTTTTCCCCTCCCTCCCCACCCAAATGCCCCCCTGCCCTACCTCTCAAATTCCTCAGAGAGATCATATGATAATTGTCTTTCTCTTAATTGACTTATTTCGCTCAGCCTAATACCCTCAGGTTCCATCCACATTATTGCAAATGGCAGGATTTCATTCTTTTGATGGCTGCATAATATTCCTTTGTGTATATATACACCACATCTTTCTTATCCATTCATCTGTTGATGGACATCTAGGTTCTTTCCATAGTTTGGCTATTGTGGACATTACTGTTATAAACACCGAATGGGTACTTTTAGGACCATTTGCTGTATGCTTCATTCATTGAACACTTGAGGATTTTTATATCTAGTTTTCATCGCTCATGATAATTTGGTGATTGTTTTGGCAGTTACATGAAGAAGACTATGTAATACTAGTTTCAATTAAGGTGGTCATGTAACTCCATAATTCAAATTTGGACACTTTCTTTTTTAAAAAACTATTTTTAATTAGGCTCCACATGGAGCCCAGTGTGGAGCCCAACATGGGGCTGAACTTAGGACCCTGAGATCAACACCTGATCTGAGGAAGAGAGTCAGATGGTTGACCGACTAAGGCACTCAGCTGCACCCTCCACCCAAGTTGGACACTTTTGAGAGTGAAAGTAATGGTATTACTTAAAAACAACAGATTAAACCACGACCGGCTCATACTAAGAAAATATCATTATGTAGGATGCTTTTGACTGCAAGTAACAGAAAGCACAACCTAAACAAGTTGCAGTACATTGGCTTGTATATCCAAAAAGCCCCAGTGCTTGGGAGTCCTGTGGTATGATTTGGTGAGGGCTCTTTGTTTCTCTGTTTTCTAGACTCTGACTTCTATGGCTGGCTTCCCCTATAATTGTTGGATGGTTCCCAATAGCAATGTGAACTATATTCTTCTTTTATAACTAGGAGGAGAGAGAAGCCTGCTCCTTCCATAAGCATAGAATGAATCTTAAGCCTCATGATTATTAATACTTCTGAACATACCTCTGTGACAAGAGGGGAATGTCATGTGCTGATTGTCTTAGACATAAGATACTTGAATATCACCGAGGCAAGAGGATGGATTACTCTGGTATTCTTTGACTAAGCAGAGTCCATTCAGAAAACTGGTGTAGGGTCAGTCTATTCAGGAAAGTAAGGAGAAGGGAATGGATGTTTGGGATAGAATGGATGTTTAGGAAGCAACCACAAAGTTCAGTGTGAAATCCAGTGTTGTTGCTTGCATTTTCCCTTAGGCATCTATTATAGAGCTTCTGCAAGAGCCTAACATACTACAGATGTGTTTTCCTTCTAGTGAGAATTTGTAGTATAAAATGACTTAGTAACCTGGCAAGGAGAGAGGAAAAGAAAACTTACCATTCCATTTTTCTTTTTTTTCTATAAGACTGTAGTAATTGATGATCATCTTTTTTGTTTGTTTAAACAGACTAATAGGGATGCCAAAGGAAAAATATGATCCTCCAGATCCTCGAAGAATTTATACCATCATGTCAGCAGAGGAGGTAGCCAATGGGAAAAAGTCTCACTGGGCAGAATTAGAAATCTCGGGTGAGTGGAATCTGAAGCATATAATAGCAATAATGAACATGAATTGAATATTGTCATATTATTTCTTTGTTGTATATTTTAAAATAGCTGAACTGAGAAAATACAAGATGCAGAAGTACTAGTGTTTAATTCATCTGTGACTAAATATCTTTATTTCTGTTCATTCTTTTGAGATAATACCTTGGGCCAGGGTTGGCATATGTAATTGAGGACATTGGGAGTTCAGTTTCTGAGTAAACCAGGTTCTTTGAAAAACTAGATTTTGTTTTGGCTATTGCAGAGTAATTATTTTTGCCAAGTGAAATCTTTGTAATTCTTCTTTTATCCTAGGGTTGGCAGAATAGGAAACCTAGAGGCTATTGATTTATTCTAACAAATAACTATGTTACATGACCTTTCATGTTTAGGATTTGTTAAAATAGATTATGATTTCTAAAAACCTACGGCCCCAGTCTACTAGTGAAAAAAAAAATCAGACAAACCCAAACTGAAGGACATTCTACAAAATACCTAACTAATAATTCTTGAAATTGTCAGTCATGAAAAACAAAAAAAGACTGATATGCTGTCACAGACTGGAGGGGACTAAGGAGATATTATGACTAAATGCAAAATGATATCTTGGATTGACTCTTACAACAAAAAGGTGTAAAAACTGGTGAAGTCCAATAAAAATCTAAATTAGTAATGTACCAACAAAAGAAGTAATGTATCAATATTAGTTTCCTAGTTTTGACAAATGTACCATGGTAATATAAGAAGCTAACATTAGGGGAAAACTGGATGAGGTATATATAAGAACTTTATTATCTTGGTAACTTTTTTGTAAATCTGAAATTATTATAAAGTTAAAAGTATTACAAGTACAATATAATTACTGTCTCTCTTTTATGTATGGTACAATACAGATAATACATGGAATGGTTTTTTTTCCCTGCAGTAGGCTTTCATTTGGAAGCATTAAACCCACATTATAGTGTCAATAGCAAGAATTACCTGTACATTTAGCTAAAAGATAACTGGATGGATAGGTGATTGGTAATCAGCAGAATGAATATGAGTGAATCCTAATGCGCTAACCCAGGGTTTCTCAACTTGGCACTGCTGACACTTAGGGGCAGACAGTTCTTTGTGGTTGGGGGCTGTGGTGTGCACTGGAGATTGTTTAGCAGCATTCCTGGTCTTCACCTACTAGATGCCAGTAGCGCTACTCCCTCTCTGTCTCTTTTTTTAAAGATTTAATGTACATTAATTTCATGGTGGACATGATATTGGAATTTTGACAGTGAAGATAGTTATCCAGCAATTTGAGTCCTTATTATTTGCAATTTGGGTCCTTATTATGATAGCTTGCCATATATATATTCAAATATAAGTATTAACATATATTACATTTAAATACATATGAATTTTTTTTTAATTTTTTAATTTTTTAAAATTTCTTGACAGAGAGAAACACAGCTAGAGAGGGAATATGAGTAGGGGGAGTGAGAGAGGGAGAAGCAGGCTTCCCGCCGAACAGGAAGCCCGATGTGGGGCTCGATCCCGGGTCTCCAGGATCATGACCTGAGCTGTAAGCAGTTGCTTAACCAACTGAGCCACCCAGGCACCCCTAAATACATATGAATATTAACATGAGATATTACCATCTTATAAAGAATTCCTTAAGAACACACATGGGGGGGACGCCTGGGTGGCTCAGTTGGTTAAGCGACTGTTTTCGGCTCAGGTCATGATCTGGGAGACCTGGGATCGAGCCCCACATTGGGCTTCCTGCTCTGCGGGAAGCCTGCTTTTCTCTTCTCACTATCCCTGCTTGTGTTCCCTCTTTAGCTGTGTTTCTCTCTGTCAAATAAATAAATAAAATCTTCAAAAAAAAGCAACAACACACATGGGATAAAAGATTGCTATAATACATATCAGTGGAGATCTTAAGGACTATAATTTATATAAATTATAATTTTTTAAAATTGAAGTATAGCTGACACACAATGATACATTAGTTTCATTTGTATGGCATAGTGTTTAGCAGTATTTCTGGTCTCTACCCCTAGATGCCAGTAGCATTCTTCTAGTTTTGACAGCCAAGAATGTTTCCAATTGCTAAAGTCCCTTGGGGAGTAAAATTGCTGCTGGTTGAGAACCACTTGATTAAATCCTAGGTACAACTGAAATAAGTTTCTTTTACCAGAGCCTCTCTTCACTTGAAAACTTTCTTTCCTATAAATACAAAATCCTGGTTGGCACTTAAAGCCTGTTTTTAGACAACATAAAGGAACCTGTGACAGAAAGAACCCTGAATAGATGTAAGCTTGAGTTTACTGGTTCGTAGCTAGCATTTACTCTTTTGAGATTTTGTGTCCTCTCTACCTTCTGCTGCTCTTTTAATCAAAATCTGTTGTTTCAATATTAATATAAAATTAAATTCTGTTTTACTTTTGTAAAGTTTATAAAATGATCACATAAATTATTAAGATTTAGAGCAGCTGTGGTTGGTTTCTATAGCTGGTAAATAATAAAAGTCAGGACTCTGAAATAGGTTTTCTGACGTTTCTAATACACATTCTACCATGGAGCTATCAGATGTTGACTGTTTGCTAAAGGTTAATATGTGACCATTTCACTTGAGTATGTTGCATTTACATGCAAAGTCTTAAACCAAAGTTGTTAATTGTACCATCAGAAAGCTGGGGAAAGAGAAGTTCTTTAAGGGGTAAAATGGTTTTCTAGTGATCAGCCTAAGGTTGGTTCTAAATCTATTACTCTTATCTTTTTTAAGTTTGTGGAGTAATCCAGGCCCAAATTATGGATAAATCTTGCACTGTTTTTGTAGCGTATGTACAAAATACTTTTTTTTTAAGACTATGCCTTAAAATAAAATTAAAGACTGTTCTGTCACAACAGCTTATCAGCCCCATGTTTTTCTTGAGAACTTATCATCACTCTGACTCCAAGGGTCTCCTCATTATGCCGCATCTCATTTAATACATGGAAGATTCATGAGAAATAATGGCTGTCAGGCAGAAGTGGCTTGAAATTAAAGAAGGGCCAGGTGTGTTTGGAAGCAGTCAAATGACAATACAAAATTAAATGGCAGAGAAACAGTATCTGTATATATTGCAGTCTCTTCTTTTTTACTCTTCACTTTTTGCTTCTTAAAGTTTAACCTTTGTCTTAGGTCTTGAATTTAATGCTTGAGTATTTTGCCTTTTAGGTAGAGTGCGGAGCTTAAGTACATCACTTTGGTCATTGACACACTTGACAGCACTGCACCTAAATGACAATTACCTTAGTCGCATTCCACCTGATATTGCCAAGCTTCATAATCTGGTTTACCTGGATCTGTCATCCAATAAACTCAGAAGTTTACCAGCAGAACTAGGAAACATGGTGTCTCTCAGGTAAGAAAATATTATAGATATGACTCATTATAAAAAATTCTACATTTACCAAATAAGAAAATTATGGGATATTCCTCCTCGTATAGGAGGATTTCCATATGTGTTTAAAAATCAAATGATATAAACTGTCTGAACACAGTGCTTGAGTTGGCTTCCATTGAATATTTCCTTTAACTGGAAGGTTTTTAGTTGGAATGCGCTTATATTTCTTTTGACAGACTTGAGATGGGGTGGGGTTAAAATATTAAGTCTCACTTGAGGCTGAAGTGTGTGATAAGATAATTGTAAATAATTGGGAAAATATTCTGTTCTTGTAGTAACTTTTAGGAATATATCTCTATTCTATAAGGCAAAGTATACTTATATATCACAACTCTTTAAGGAAACCTTTAAAACTTGATAATAAATGGATTTATTTCTGGTCCTCAGGAGTCTTTAAGAATTTCTTCATAGGAAAAAAATTAAGACCTAATATAAATGTTCTCAGTATCAACAGGGTTTGCTTTCTATGTTTTTATATGCTGAGAAGTAATTTTTTAAAAGTTGCTCTCATATTTAAAATTAAACATATATATTGTTTTAGAATCTTGCTCCTCACCATCTCTTTATTGTATATTTTTGTTGGTTTTCTTTTCTTTCTTTTTTTTTTTTTAAGTACTTTTTAGCTTTCTGATGAGGGGCTGTTTATTTCTTCTGTAGACTGGCCAAAATTTCCAAAATCATAAACATGGATCTTATCTGGATTATCTTATGGTTATGTTTTATTTTCAGTGTTTATGTTCTGTGTCAGTGATTGTTCATCATAGTATCTTAACATGATTCACAGTTGTTATCAGTTATAAAAATTAAGGTGATTGGCTATTTTTTTTCTATGAATTAGACTGGATTCAAGAATATTGGTTACCTTTGGATACTTAGAATACCCTGATTTGTCACTCTGATTTGTATCTCTTAGACATTTGGATGAGAGAGAAAAGGAGATGAGTTGAGAATGATACACAGTCCTTATAACTTTTTAATAATTTGTGTTAGAGAATGGGTCAATTATTGTTAGAGAATGCAACAATAGAATGCGTCAATTTGTGTTAGAGAATGCCACAATAGAAACATTGTTAACAGTTGTGTCAGTTTAACATTTTGTGGTACCTTAATATCGCACAACATTTTTGAATTGAAAGTATAAAAATATGCCTTCAATGTAAATATCACTCATGGTATATTAGGAAAGGTTAAGAAAACAATTGCAGATATTAATAAAATTTGATACATTAAACTAAACAGGTTTTTTGTTTTTGTTTTTTTTAATCAGGGAATTGCTTTTAAATAACAATCTGTTACGGGTTTTGCCTTATGAACTTGGTCGGCTCTTCCAGCTACAAACTCTAGGTTTGAAAGGTGAGTGATTTTTTTTTGAGATGACAACATCTCAGTACTGAAGTGTTTGTGAGCCTTTTAAGGATAATTTTGGTTACAATATAGGTCAGATTTAGCATGATTTTGAGAATATAAATATGCTTTCTTTGAAATAAAGTGGGTCTTCATTATCAGATTGAGTTTCAGAATTTCAGCATGCTGCTGTCATTTTTAGTAAACTTGTATAGGGAATTTAAAAAATATATATATATTTTTTTATTGAGAGACAGAGAGAGAGTGAGAAAGAGCATGAGAGGGGAGAAGGTCAGAGGGAGAAGCAGACTTCCCGTGGAGCTGGGAGCCCGATGTGGGACTAATCCTGGGACTCCAGGATCATGACCTGACCTGAAGGCAGTGGATTAATCAACTGAGCCACCCAGGCCACCCCGGGAATTTTTTTTTAATATGTTACGTTTAATTTTCTATGAAATTCTGACATTAGAGGAGATATTTTAAATTTAACACTGTAGTTCCCCCACTCTTTTAAAGGAATGACTTAATACAGTAAACTGAGCCAGAATGACCCATATCAGGTTTTGATAGAGTAGATAAAATAGCATTGACATATTGTATAGGAGAGAAAAAACGATAATGGTAAAAATGAACTATACCTAACAAGTATGATGATTCTTAATAAAATGTATCAATCCAAAATACATGTTCCTTCATAATCTCATCTCAATCAGTGTGGGATGCAAGTCATTCTTAATTAATATAAATACTGAAACTTGTTATAGTTTTCTCTGATAGCATAGGAAGAAGAGATTATTTTCAGTTCAGAGGACTAAATACAGATACACATTTTATTCTGTGCTCATGAGGAGTGAACATTAACCAGAGCCTTACAAAGTAAACACTTGTGTTATTTTCCTTCTTCAAAGACAGTTTGAGTCTCTGTGAACATGTTCTGTTTGCATTGCTTATATCATGTAATGGAGTATTAAGAATAAAGCTTCAGTATGAATGGAAAGAATCCTGACATTATGGGTTGAAATGACAGAAATGGTGGTATTAAACTTCTTTGTACGGTTAACCCTTTGTAAATTACATGATTATATGAATGGTCTGTCTTGTGTTTTTAGTTTCTTTGTAGGACTTCATCGATATATTTTATTATATATGAAGTGGACCAGGGGATACTTACATCTAAAATGTTTTCTTGAGAGGCGCTTGGGTGGCTCAGATGTTAAGTGCATCTGCCTCCGGCTTAGGTCACGATCCCAGGGTCCTGGGATCGAGCCCTGCATTGGGCTTTCTGCTCAACGGAAAGCCTGCTTACTCCCTCTGCTTGTGTTCCCTCTCTCTCTGTCAAATAAATAAATAAAATCTTAAAAAATATATATTTTCTTGAGGTTGGATCCAAGGCAACTGTTAGGATAGTTCACCTTAATTTATATATGTTAAATCTTATTCTTATAAAAATAGTTGAAATAACCATCCAGCTAGAGTTGGAGTGGGAACAGGTCTAACCTGTTCTATTAAATAATAGTATGGAATGGTTGTCATTTTTTATAATCTTAGATTCATGAAGTATGAAATTCATGCTTTCATACTGATTGTAATAATTCTCTTTGTCTCTAAGAATAACATTGTTTCTTTTAACACCACTTAGAACAGCTGTTTTCCTCCTGCTAATATTGCTGGAGAGCACATCAGTGACAAATGAATAATTTACTGTTGAACGCTATGATTTACCCTTTGTACCATGTAATGTTCCTGAAAAAGCAATAATATATATCCTACTGTTTCATAACTCTGTTCTTTGTTATCGTACATAAAGAAACATTGCTATAAAATTTATACTAAGCAACAACTGAATGAGTCATTCTGAATATCTATTATTTCCTCAGGTCTTCATTCTATTTTACTAGTTAAAATCTTAATCTTCCGAACTACCGTTTTTGCTGGTCTTCGATCCTAGTGTCTTTTTGTCTGCCGATTCACATTGGTTTAAATCTCTTTTTAGACCTCTAGTCTTTCAGATTAGGTACCAGCTTTGCCTTGTGAACTGTAACCTAGCTTTGTTCATGCCTGTAAGTAAATTCTTTTCATTAAAGTACAGTTTATTGTATGGCAAATACCTGTATCAGTCCTTTTCTTTTCTTTGAGTATCAATTTTTCTGGCAGTGCTACTTTCATTCAGGTGATCTGGTATAGAAAAGTCAGGGATCTTTCAGAAATGAAGGAAACTCACCCCTTTCTGTCATTTTTCAAAAATTTGAGATGGTAAAAACAGAAGCAATTGAACAAGTAAAATGTCCCTGATGAATGGTAGCTTTATATTCTTAGGAAGGAAAAAATTGAAATAATTTCCTAATCTGTTTTAGTAGCTACATGGTGGTACTTTGTGTCTGGAAAAGGGGAGGGAGTAGAGTATTTAAAATGGCACTGTGATATATTTAAAAGAAACAGTGAAAATGCATAACCTCTGAGATGCCATTTTGTCTTGAAACTGAAAAAACAAAGCAAAAAACCTTTTTCCTATTTCCTTATCTTCCTCTGAAGCACAGACAGGGAAATACTGATAACAAGTTTGATCATCCTGGCCTAACAAGCTAATTTCTAGAAATTCTGTTCTGACATTTGAGGAGTGTGTGTGAAGGCTATGTACAGCATTTGAGGAGTTAGGATAAGAAGGCCAATTTAAAAACTGCAGACATGACCAGTCAAGTAATTTGGAAATGTTTTCTTAAGTCACTTAAAAGGAAAATCCAGAGTATATTAATTTGATAGAAGTAAAAGCAGTTGTTCCATAGTTATTTTTAAATAATTTAGAACTCATGTCTTAAGGTGGTAAGTACTTGAGGCAGTACTTTTTCTGACATATGGGCCAAAGTGTTGTCCTCATACATTAAACATTGAAGTTCCAGGTTGTAAACTATTTAGAACTTCAGCAATTGTGAAGATTTCTAGCTTTCTTCCAATAATTACTTATCTCCCTTAAAATAAAATGGACCAGGCAGTAAAGCTTCTTTTACTTGTGAAATTTTTTATTCATGAAATACAAAAGAATAACATGTTTTTGTATTCATGTGATTAAAAAGAATAATCTACATTTTAAAGAAAATAAGATGAATAACTGGATACCCATTATATATTTGCAGTGCTTTTTTAAGAAATGCACTTTGAAAATCTGTTGTTCATATAGGAGGCAAAGTACTTGTTTCTGTGTTCTGTAATGAGCTTCTAGAAATTGTTAAGAGAACAGTCTAGTAGAGAATATATAAGAGAATAGACACAAGGCTTTAAAACATAGGAAGTTCATCAACTTATACATGATAATATAAATTGGAACTATACAGCTTTTACTTATTAGATTGGAAGAATTCCTAAAACCTGATAGTGTAACTGTTGATGAGATTATTGGGAAATAGGCACAATCACACCTCGTTGGTGTAGATCCCTTGCACCTTACAATTTTCCTGTGTGCCTTTTTGTGATTACATATTCATCCTTTCTCCTAGAGGTTACTACTGTCCTGAATTTTGCATTAGCTATTCCTTTACTTTTCTTTCTATCAAACAACAGATATTGATGAGCATTGCTGTGTGCCTGATGCTTGGTTTATATATGTAACTATTACCAGTGTTTTAACCTTCATGTAAATAAATGAAATGCTACCGAATATATTATGTGACTTGCTTTTTAGCAGCTTTGTTTTTTTTAATTTATTTTTTCAGTATTCCAAGATTGATTGTTTATGCCCCACACCCAGTGCTCCATGCAGTACGTGCCCTCAATAGCAGCTTTATGTTTTTATGATTCAGCCATGTTCATGCATGCAGTTGTAATGTAATTGGTGTGTTGTACTCTGATATATGACTATGCTATAATTATTCATTCCACAGTAGATATTTAGATTATTTGGCCTTTTTATTTGGCTACTATAAGCAATGCATCCATGAAAATTCTTGTATGTATCTTTGATAGTGTTCCTAGGAATGGAATAGTTGGATTGTAGAGATATGCCTTTACTTCATTAGCTTTATTAGGTAATGCCATAATGTTTTTACAAAGTAGTTGTGCTAAAATGCATTCTCAAAAGTAATATCAGTTTCCATTTTTCTGTCTTTTTCTCAGCACATAGTGTTGTTAGCTTTTTAAAGATTTGCCTATTACTTAGTGTGAAATAGTTTCTGGTTCTATTAATTTGTGTTTTCCTAATTGCTAGTAAGATTGAGCACCTTTTCATATATTTATTGACCATGTTTCTTGTTTGAAGTTGCTATTGATGTCTTTTGCTCATTTTCATTTGAAGTATTTATAAGAATTCTTAAGTTTTGTGTGTTTTGTAAATGTCTTGTACTCTGGCTTTTCTTTTTGTTTTCTTAGGTATCTTTTAATGAGTAGGTTTGATATTTTTATTGTAGTTGAATTTAAAAATCTTTCCTTTTATGAAATCATAACTTGTGAAAGAAATCCTACCCTACCCAACATCAGAAAACATGTTTTTCTGTATTTCCTTTCCTTAAATTTATATTCTATAAATTTTACTCTTCATAGTAAATTCTCTTATGCATTTGAAATTAAAAGAAGTTTATTAATTGAGGTGTAACATTGACATGTTAGTTTCAGGTGTACCACATGGTGGTTTGACAGGTTGTGTGTGTGTGTAAACACACACATTATTGATTATATTCCCTGTGCTGTACTTATCCCCATGTTTATTCATGTTATGATTGGAAGTTTGTACTTCTTAATCTCCTTCATCTGTTTCACCCATTTTCCCCCTCCCTCCCATCCTCTTCCCTGCTGGCAACCACCAGTTTGTTCTCTGTAAGAGACTGTTCTGGTTTTTGTTTGGTATGTGTGTGTGTTTAAAGGTTTATTTATTTGAGAGCCCTAGTGTGAGTGGGGGGTGGGGCAGAGGGAAAGAATCAGATTCCCTGCTGAGCACGGAGCCCTATGTGGGGCTGAATCTAATGACCCTGAGATTATGACCTGAGCTGAGACCAAGAGTCTGCTGTTTAATTGACTGAGCCACCGCACCCCTTTGTGTAAGCTCTAAGCCCATCATGGGGCTTGTACTCAGGACTCTGAGATCAAGAGTCCCATACTCTATGGACTGACCCAGCCAGGTGCCCCTCTTTTGTATTTTTTAGATTCCACATCTAAGTGAAATCATATGGTATTTGTTTGGTTTCTCTCTCTGATTTAGTTCACTTAGCATAATTCCCTCTAGGACCATCCATATT
Source organism: Spilogale gracilis (assembly GCA_004023965.1). NCBI lineage: Eukaryota > Metazoa > Chordata > Mammalia > Carnivora > Mephitidae > Spilogale > Spilogale gracilis. Next base: position 15,419 of record PITA01005494.1, on the reverse strand, counting down.
TTTGTAAATGGCAAGATTTTGTTCTTTTATTGTATATACAGCTATACCACATCTTTACCCATTCATCTGTTGTTGGTTACTTGTGTTGTTTCCATATCTTAGCTGTTGTAAATAATGCTGCAATAAACCAGGGATTCGTGTATCTTTTTTAAGGTCCCCCCTCCCCCCTTTTTAAGTATACTTGACACACAATGTTGCATTAGTTTCAGGTGTACAACTTAGTGATTCAGCAACTCTGAGTTATATCGTACCCATCACAAGTGTAGCTACCATCTCTCACCAGGTAACACTTTAAATACCACTGACTGTATTTCCTGTGACATACCTTATATTCTGCTTAGTTTATACTTAGATTTTCTTATTTTATATAGGCATTTAAGGAAGGCTATAAACGTGCCTATTTGGCTATTTTTATTGTTGCTGCATCCCATAATTTTGATATGAAATAGTTTCATTTTTGTTTCAGCCTAAGTACTTTTTATACAAGTTATCATATCTTCTTTTACCCATTAGTTATTTAATATTTCCATTCATACATGATTTTAAATATATCTTTTTTTATTGTTAGCATTAAAGTTAACTACATTATAGGCAGGGCAACCTGTATGAATCCATTCTTTGACATTTGTTTATTCTTACTTTATGACCTGGTATGTGATCAATTTTTGTAAATGTTTTACTGCATCTGAAAGAATATTGTTTTTCTTTTTTTAAAAAAAATTTTATTTATTTGACACAGAGAGAGAGAGAGAGAGCACAAGCAAGGGGAATGTCGGGCAGAGGGGGAGGGAGAAGCAGACTCCTTGCTGAGCAGGGAGCCTGATGTGGGGCTCAATCCCAAGACCCTGGGATCATGACCCGAACCGAAGGCAGATGCTTAACCGACTGAGCCACCCAGGCCAGGCATGCGCCCCAAGATTTTTTTTTCCTAATTATTGGGCACAGATCTGTATATTTGTTCATTAGATCAGATTTGTTGCTCAGATTTTTTATAACTTTTACAAATTTTAAACTCTGCTCTTTTAGTAATTAAGGTGAGTAATGCTAAAATATCCACTAAAGTTGTGGATTTCCTCATTTCTCTATGTAGTTCAGTCAGCTTTTGCTTTATATTCTTTGAGATTATTTTATTAGGTATACCACCTACACCTATACTTGCTGTATTGTATATATTGCTATACCTTCGGGTGATTAGAATCTAGTATTAAGTAGTGATCCTCATCCTCTCTTGTTAAGTATTTTCATCTTATGGTCTGTGTTGTCTAATATTATATACAGATGGCAGGTTTTCTTTTGGTTAATGTTTATCTAAAATATCTTTTCGCATCTGTTTACTTTCAACCTTTCTGTGTATCTCTTACAATAGTATATAGATGGACTTTGCTTTTTTTTTTTTTTTAAAGATTTATTTGAGAGAGAGAGCGTGCGTGTACTAGCAGAGGGAAGGGCAGAGGAACAGGGAGACAAGCAGACTCCCTGCTGAACAGAGGGAAGCCCAGCCTGGGACTTGATCCTGGGACCCTGAGATCATGAACTGAGCCAAAATCAAGAGTCCAGTGTTTAACTGATGAAGCCATCTAGTACCCCCCTGGACTTTTTTTTAAATCCATTCTGACTTTACTTTGTTTTTAATGTGGGTTCAGATCAGTTGTCTCATCTATATTGTAATTACGGAGATTTTTCTCTTATACTATCCTACCTTTTGATACCACTCTTTGTGATTATGTAGCATGAGATCTACAGCTTTGTTATTATTTCTCACATTTGCTTTTATACCTTTAGATGCTTTACATTTCCATATAAATTTTAGAGTCAGCTTATTATTTCTGCAAAATAACCTGCTAAAATTTTTTGGGGGATTGTGATGAACACATTGATCAGTCTGAGGAGATTCAGTATCTTAATGTTGATACTTAAGATTGTGTTTTCCAATCTGTTAATACAGTGTATCTCTTCATTTATGCAAGTCTTCTTTATTTCTTTAACGCTCTATAGTTTTCAGCATGCATATCTTATAAATATTTTGCTATATTTATACTTACTTGATATTTTTGATGCTGTTGTAATTGATAGTGCTTTTTAAATTTCTAATTACTCATTGATAGAGAATTAAAATGCAGTTGATTTTTACATATATTGACCTGCTGTCTTGTAACATTTGTAAACTTTTATAAACTTTTAATCTGTGAATAGAAACTGTTTCATTTCTTCCTTTCTGATACATATTCTTTTAATTCGTAGCCTTATCACATTGGTGATAGTATTAGGAGAGTATTAAATACATGTGATGACTACATATCCTTGCCATATTCTCAATTTTAGGGAAAAAACAGTCTCTCACCATTAATAATAATCAGTGAAAAGTAGATACTTTTTCAGGTTAAATGAATATCCTTCTATTTCACTTTTGCTTAAAGGTTTTTGTTATTGATACAAGTCGAATTTGGTCAGTTACCTTGTGTGTGACTAAGAGGTGATCGTGTAACTTCTTTATTCTGTTTATATGTTGAATTACTTAAATGATTTTCAGATGTTGAGCCAACCTCTATTCCTATTTTAAAAATGACTTGGTCATTATGTATTCTCAATCTCATATATTGAGATATATTATCTAAATATATACCAAATATATATCCTAGTATATATCTAAATATGTACTAAATATTAGTGTATATGTAAATATATAGTATTTTATTGAGGATTTATACATTAATGATCATAAGACATTGTGTAGTGCTTTTCATACAATGTCTTTGATTTGACTTCAGAATACTGGTGACCTCATAAAATGAGTTGGAAAGTGTAACACTTTTTCTGGAAGAGTTTGCATAACATTTGTATTACTAGTTTCCTAAATGATTTGTAGAACTTTCCAGTAAACCCATATGGGCTTGGAGTTACCTTTGTTGAAAGGTTTTTAACTACTAATTCAGTTTCTTTCACTGATAAAGGACATGGAGATTTCTTAGTAAAGCCATTTCAGCTGTTTTATGTTTGCATGGCATACTTTCTTCTATTCTTTTACTCTCAGTCTATTTGTGTCTTTGAATCCATAGTGTATGTTTTGTGGACAGCATAAAAAGAACTATATTTTATTGTTCATTCTGCTATTCTCTGCATTTTAATCAAGAGTTTAACCCACTTATATTTAATGTATTTGCTGATAAGGTAGGATTTTCATTGCATTTTTCTATTTTGTATGTCTTAGTTCCTTCTTCCTCTGTTTTTCAATTAATGCTTTCTTTTTTTGTGTTAAATGAATATTTTCCAGTGTGCCAATTTCATTCCCTTTTTTTACTATATTATTTTGAGCTGTTTTCTTAGTGATTACCGTGGGGATTAAAATTAACACTTACAGTAGCCTCAATTTAAAATCAACGTAATTTCAGTAATATTAAAAAAAACAACTTTGCACCTTTAGCTCCATTCACCTCTCATTTATGCCATTACTGTCCTAAGTATTATCTTTGTACATTGTGTGGTCATCAACATAGATTTATCTTTATTGCTCTATTAGTTGTCTCTTAGATAGAAAAATGATAAAACCACTAATTATATTTATTCTGTCATCATAGATACCTATGTAGTTATCTTTATTGGTACTGTTTATTTTTATCATATGAATTCAAGCCAACATCCAGTGTCCTTTCATTTTATCTTATATGAATTCCTTTAATATTTTCTGTAGGAATGATCTAGTCACAAACTCATTCAGTTTTTGTTCATCTGGGAATGTCTAAATTTTCCCCTCATCTGAGAAGGATTTTTGCTAGATATAAAATTCTTAGTTGACATTTTTTTCTTCAGCACTTTGAATATGTCATTCTCCTACCTTTTGGCCTCTATAGATTTTCTTTTCCTTTTCTTTTTTTTTTTTTTAAGATTTAATTTTTAAGTAATCTCTACACCCACCAGGGGGCTCGAACCTATGACCCCAAGATCAAGAGCTACATGTTCTGTGTTCTACTGACTGAGCCATTGAAATTTTTTCAGTTTACTGTTTAGCTCTTGACTTGCGCACAGCCTCAGGTACAGGAATAGGTGAGAACTTAGTGTGTTTTTAGGTCTTTCCTAAACGGATGCAAAACTTCCCACATTTATGGTTTTCTAGATAACCTGGAATATGTCAGAACTTTTAAATCCCTTATTGACATCTTACTCCCAAGCTTTTCCTTTTAAGTATTTAGGTTAGTCTGTTGTTTGCCTTACCAGTTTCCATCACCTCAGACAGCCATAAGTTAAATCACTTACCAGTAATGGTTTCCTCAAACATACCCTTACACCCTCTCCCCCTTCACTTGGCAGGAGTCAAGGAACTACATCACACAAGTCAGATAAATGGCTAGTCTTGGGAATGAGGTTTTGAAAGGCTCTAGTTCAATCTTGGTTGCTTCAGTGGTTACCAGGCTGCCTTGGCAGTGAGGGACCAGAAGTCAAGACTCCACAAATTATTGTCCTTGTCCATCATCTGCCATTTTGCTATTATGAAGGAGCAAATTTTTGGAGGTCCTTCCTCTGCCATTTTTGGCTGAGTTTTCTATCCATTTTGTTTGAGTGACGTGTGATATTTTCTTCCTTTCAAGGAATTTGGTCATTTTTTTCTAAGTTGTTGAACTTAAGAAAAAGTTTTCTTAGTATTCCCTGTCCTAATGCCTCAAGGGCTATTCCTTATTTAATTCTTTTTTTTTTTTTTTTTAATAAAGATTTTATTTATTTGACAGCGAGAAACACAGCGAGAGAGGGAACACAAGCAGGGGGAGTGAGAGAGGGAGAAGCAGGCTTCCCGCCGAGCAGGGAGCCCGATGTGGGACTCGATCCCGGGTCTCCGGGATCATGACCTGAGCCGAAGGCAGTCGCTTAACCAACTGAGCCACCCAG
>PITA01005494.1:0-10441 GCA_004023965.1 Spilogale gracilis | reverse complement strand
ATTTAATTCTTGATATTTATGAGTTGTGTCCTTTTTTTCTTGATCAAGTGTGTAAGTTTATCAATTTTCTTTGTCTCTTTTTTTCAAAGTACCGTATTTAGGTTCAGTAGTAGTCTCTTGTTTTTGGTTATACATTTTATTGATTTCTGCTTTTATTTTTTTTTCTGATTTCTTTGGGGTTCATTTGCTCTTTTTTTTTAGATTCTTAATATGGAATTTAAGTCACTGATTTTAGATTTTTTTTCAATATAAGAATTTGATGCTATAAATTTCTCTCTAGACACTTAGGTTCATCTTACAATTTTAATAATGTATTTTTATTTTAATTAAAATTTTTTGTGCTTTTGTCTTTGATCCATAGATTATTTAGAAGTGTGATGTTTAATTTCAAAGTACTTGGAGATTCTCTATTTCTGTTGCTGATTTCTAGTTTTCTTTTATGGTCAGTATGCTCTTATTTCTTTTAAACATGTTGCAGTTTATTTTCTGGCCCAGAATATGGTCTCTCTTGGTGAATGTTCATGTACACTTAAAAAAGATTTTATATTTTCCTCTTTTTGAGTACAGTATTACATAAATATCAGGTCAAGTTGGTTGATGTGTTTTCCTGATCTCCATCTTCACTGACTTTGTTTACTTCTTTTTAAAAAATATTTATTGAGAGAGTGAGAGAGAGCATGAGAGGGGAGAAGGTCAGAGGGAGAAGCAGACTCCCTGCGGAGCTGGGAGCCCGATGCGGGACTCGAGGATCATGACCTGAGCTGAAGGCAGTGGCTTAACCAACTGAGCCACCCAGGCGCCCCTGCTTATTACTTCTTTTGTTAATAACTACTGGAGTTGTGTTGAAGTCTTGAATACCATTTTGCACCCTTTGAAAATATTATTCCACTGTAGTCCAGCTTCCATTCTTGCTAATGAATTTCATTGCCATGACCATGTTTTTGTTTTGCTTTTAAGTAATTAGTCATTTTCCCTAATAGGTTTTAAAGTTTTCTACTTGCAGTTGGCATTCTCTAGTTTGTAGTACAAAGTAAAATGAAATCCTTTCATATACTTCTTTGTATACATTGTGCTTCTTGGATCAGTTTATTCATTTTTTAAAAAATTATCTTTTGAAAGTTTGCGGACTTTTTCTTTTAAAATAATGTATCTTCTCACTTCTTCCAAACTCTCTTTCTGGCTAGGACTTAGACTGCATTTATTGTTTGCTGTTGTGTGTCAGAGTCTAAAATTTCTTTCAGTTTTCCTCTTTTTTTTTTTTTTTTTTTTTTTTTTTTTTTTTTTTTTTTTTTTAAGATTTTTATTTATCTGACACAGAGAAACACAGCTAGAGAGGGAACACAAGCTGGGGAGTGAAAGAGGGAGAAGCAGGCTTCTCAGTGAATAGGGAGCTCAGTGTGGGGCTTGATGGGGGACTTGATCCCAGGACCCTGGGATCATGACCTTAGCCAAAGGAAGATACTTGACAACCGAGTCACCCATGCCCCCCAGTTTTCTTGTTTTTATCTCCTCTGTTGCCTTTGGGTTTTCCTAGAGACTCTGAGGCTTATAGTTCTATTTATCATAATCATCTTATTACATAGGAGCAGTACTGAAGTGGTTGTAAGACCTGAGAAGTGAGGAAGAGTCTTGTGGTTTTATCATTAGGTCTCAGTCTTCTAATGGGTCTTTGAGTTAGATATGCTTTTTCCTACTCTCTCTGCCCCAGATCAGGCTAGATGGGGCTGGAGTATCAGGTATTCACTTGAGATTAAATGGTAAAAACTGACCTAATTACGTATTCTGGCAAAATCGTTTTTCTTGCATCCAGGACTTGTTAAGGAGAGCATTATTCACCACCCCCCGCCCCTTCCCACCAGAAACAAGGGAATTTTTCTCCAGTTTTTATATTAAAACCTAGCGAGGCTCTTGAAAATAAAACTCAGGGAAGTGTTGGAGGCTCCAATGATTGGGTTTCTTTGATTTTTTTTTTTTTTTTAACCCTCAAGCTAATTTTCTCCAAGCCTCCAGCAATTTGCCAATTATGACTTAAAGTGTGCCCATTGATACTAGTTCCATTTCTGGGCTTCTGTATCTGGACTTTTGCTGCCATTCAGCTGTTGTTCTCTGTTATCTGTTTATTTGTGTTCAGGGCAGCAGTTTGCCCTGTGACTTTAATTGTGGAGACAGGAGTGACTAACTTCCAGGTTCTTTATATGTTGAGCCAGAGACCCAACTGCTGTTTTCTATTTTTAGAGCTCCAATTTAATATGTGTTAAGATTTCTTATCTAACTCACATACCTATTACTGTCTCCTACTTTATATCTTTCTGACTCTTGGTGATGAATTTTCGGTTGATTCTTTGAATATATTTTTTCTGTTCACTAGTTTTATTTTTAGTTGTGTCTAATGTACTGCCTAACTCATTGATCATAGTTTTTTTCCCCCTAGTACTTTGAGTTATAATTATATATAATAAAATATCCAAATATTTTAGTATGCACTGTGACTAATTTTGATGAAGGTATACACATGTGTCACCATTGCCTACTTTAAGATATAGAGCATTTTTGTCACACCAGGAAATTTCCTTTTTCTCTTTCAAGTCAGTTGGACCTGTCAACTAGATTTTCATCACAGTTGGGCCATTTTATACTTCTACTAGCAATAGGAGAGTTCCACATACTCTACATTTTTCTGTCACTTTTTTGGTCAATATTTTAAAATTTTAGCCATTCTGCTGAGTGTGTGTGTTGAAGATTTTATTTGCTTCAGAAGTTCCATGGTTTTTGTCTTTTCAAATCTGTTTGCAAGACTGTTGTTGCATGTCTATCTCAACAAATTCCTCTTTTATTTCTTATGGGACTATATAGACTGTTAACAATAGCTTTTTTTTTTGGTATTTGATACATCTGTACTGTTAGTATTCAGATATTCCTGATCACCATCATGAAAAAATTTCTTATTTTCCTCTCACATTTCACTAACTCATGTTTGTACAAAGCTTTCTTTTCATTTGAAATGTCTTCCTTTCTCCATATGTAATATAAATATTCAACTAGGAAGAAAAAAAAAAGGAGACTTTTTTTTTTTTTTAAGATAGCATTCATTCTTTCTCATATAGGTCTGTTTGTCTTTCAGTTAGAATAGTCTCTTCAAAGATAAATGTAGAACTTCTAAAAATTAATTCAGGATGCCGAATTGTCATATGACTTCAGAGTTGACTAAGATTAATACATATGTTTATATATGGGATTTTGGCAAACAAAAATTGTAGGTATATAGTATAAACAGTGAAATCTGGAAAGAAAGAAGGTTTTTGAAATTTTATGACTATCTCAACAAAGAGTGGTTCTTTAGATTCACATAATTTCTCTAAATTTATGTAACAGATTAAATACTTTAAAAATTCACTTTACAAAATTAGTATTTTATTGTGTACATTTATCTGGTCTTACAGTTGTAAGTCTTACAGATTTTATTTTTGTATTCTGCTTTAGGCAATCCTTTATCACAGGATATTCTCAATTTATACCAGGACCCAGATGGAACCCGAAAGCTACTGAACTTCATGCTTGACAATCTTGCAGGTAACTCTTAATGATCAGTCAGTAAATTCTACATGTATTACTACTAGCAAATATGTCAGGTGCGTAAGAACAGCTGACTTTTTTTTTTAAATAGCCTCATAGTTTTAGAGTTCCTTCTGTTTCTATATCCCATGGTAGTGGGACATTCTTTTCATATACTGAGTGCTTTCTATTTACCAAGCAGTGTATTAGGAGCTTCAGTTACATTATCTCATTTAATTTTTCTAAGAACCTAAGAGGTCCACATTTTTACTGCTGTTGTACAGATGCAAGTTCTGAGATTCAGAGAATAACTTTCCCAAGTTAACACAGCTGATTAATGCCAGAGCTGTGAACCCAAGATTCTCTCACAAATACATAGTTATTAGTTGTTTGAATTTGATGGAGATGATGTGGATCACATACACTATACACACTTGTGCATGAAATTATTAGTTTGTTTCACTGCACAGTTGTGGAAATTTTGCAAGCAGGATTTTGATTAAGAACACTAGATCTGCGTGACTAAAATAGTTGTATTCCAAAGGGAAATTTTTTAAGAAATCTTTTAAGTATTTGACTTAAATTTTTTTTTTTTTTTGCTTAGGCACTCAAAATTTGAGTAAAATAATGCTTAAATTCAGATCCTTTTCTTGGAATAATGTCTTTCTAAAATACAGAATCCTGAGACAGCCAGAGAAATGTAGATTCTAGCATGAGGCCATCGTCACAGTAGTGGTCTATACTTTTTTTTTAAAAGAAAACTGTGGAATGTAATCTTTATTTACAGAACATATACTCTTTTTAATTCTCTCCACCATAGAAGACACCTACATACAAAATATTTAAAAAATAGTAATATTTACAGTAATGTAAAACCAAATTGATATCATCTAAAATTTTTTGGCTATAAAGTCTAAAATTTGATTGGTGGGAGAGAGAGAGTTAATAAACTTGAGAGGTTTTTAGTAACAAATTAAGAATATATGGCCAAAAGTTTAATTTTGCTGTGTATGTGTATGCTATTTCCTTCCTGCTTTAAAAATACATATCTCCCTTGTCTAAATAGATATAGCCACCTGATCTATTCTTACGGCACGTGTGTGGGGTGTATGTATGTGTATGTAATTTTCAGGTTCTTCAGTGCTTTAGATAACAAGTTATTTGTTGGTGTATATATTGCAAAGTAGCTTCTACTGTGCTGTTGTTTGTCTTTCTTCTTTCTTAATATGTTTTTTGATGAACAAAATATTTTAAAGAATTGAATTTGTCGATCTTTTCTATTATGGTATTGCTTTCGAGTGCTATTTAAGAATTTTTCCCTGCCTCAAGCTGAAGGATATATTTTCCTGTAACTAAAAATTCCATCTTTTACTTGTAACATTTAAAGCTAGTATCTTCCTAGAATTGAAATCTGTATAACAGTCAATTTTCATAACTTTTCCATATTATAGATTAAATTGACCTTGAGCCATTTATTGAAAAGACTGTCCTTTCTTTACTGCTTTTTAATGCCATCTTTGTCATAAATTGTCATTGTGTGTATGGGTTTATTTGTGATGTTTTGTATCCTCCATTCATTTCTAGTAGACTTTATGGCGCTATAACAGTGTCTTTAATTATGGTATTTTTATAAAATGTCTTAAGATTCAGTAGAGTAGGTCTTCCCTCTTGATTTGATTCTAAAGTCTAAGCTAGTTTTGGCCCCATGCTTCCTTTACCTTGTATTTTCATTAAAATAGTTGGAATTGGCTTTTCAGATTTCTCCCCTCCCCAAAAGGTGTAGGGATTTAGGTTGAGAATATATTGAATCTATAGATTGCTTTGGAAAGAATTGACATGTTTATGAATATTCTTTGATTTATTTTGCTTTCTCTGATTTCTCCCAGTATTGAGTTTTAGGTTTCTGTGTAGTGGTCTTCACAACTTTTATTACATTTATTCTAGGTATTGACATTTTTAAAAATTTAATTTTTTTCTCTCTATAGCACATACCCTCTCCAGTGTCCATCACCCAGCCTAGGTATTTTTGGAAATGAATCTTATCTTAATAAGATTATCATTGTTCATTTATGGAATATAGTTGGGTTTTGTATATTTATTGGTATTCAGGTACCTTGCTGAACACTGGTAAATGCCTTTGGTAGATACATATTCGGCCACCTCGCTAAATTCTTTTTATTTATATATTTTATTTTTATTTTTTTAAAAGATTTTATTTATTTTGACAGAGAGAAACACAGCTAGAGAGGGAACACAAGCAGGGGGAGTGAGAGAGGGAGAAGCAGGCTTCCCGCTGAGCAGGGAGCCCGATGTGGGGCTCGATCCTGGGGCTGTGGGATCATGACCCGAGCCGAAGGCAGTTGCCCAACCAACTGAGCCACCCAGGTGCCCCACTTCGCTAAACTCTTTTTAATTCTAATGTGTTTTTATTTCAATTTCTACAGTTGTATCATTTGTGAATAACAACATTTTTATTACTCTCTAATTCTTGTATATCTTTTATATCTTTTTCTTGCATTACTGCACTTGCTAGGATCACAAGTAGATGCTAACTAAAAGTAGTGATAATTTGTCTAATTTCAAAATTTATTAGCTTTTATAATTACAATTAAATGACATTCACCGTAATTTTTACATAGGTTAAGGAAGTTTATTAGATTAATTTTTCTTCTATTCCTAGTTTGCTTTTAACTTTTTAATATGAATGTTTAATGTTTAATTTTATCAAATGTTCTTCCTCTCTTGAGATGAGGATATATTTTCTGTCCTTTATTTTGTTAATTTGGTAAATGCATTAGCTATTTTTCATGTTATACCATCTTTCTATTTTTAAAATAAATTCAGATAGATTGTAATACAGTATTTTTATATATCCCTATATTCAAGTTTGCTATTTTACTTCGGATTTTTTGTATGTGAGTTTGAGTGAGTATGGCCAGTAATTTTCCTTTTTTCAATATCCTTGTCATGTTTTAATATAAAGATTACACTGGCATCATAAAATTTATTTTCTGTTATTTGGAAGAGTATATTTGAGATTTGTTTTGTAAAGATTTTATTCATTTATCCAACATAGAGCATGTGCGTGCATGCATGTGTGGGTATGAGGTGGAGAGGCCCACAGAGAGAGAAAGAGAGGGAGAAGCAGGCTCCTCACTGAGCAGGGAATCAGCCCAGTCTGATGTCAGGGCCCTGGGATCCTGACCGGAGTTGAAGGCAGACACTTTAACTGACTGAACCATCCAGGTGCCCTAAGGTGTCCTTTTCTCTTCAGTGTCTTGTAGAATACATCTGAGTCTGGGGCCTCTTTGAAGGAAGTTCTCAGTTGCTGATTCTTCATTTCTCTGTCAGTTTTTGAAAGTTGTGTTTTTTTGGTAATTTGTCCATCTTAGCTAAATCTTCAAATTTATTGACATAAAGTTCAGAATATCTTTTAATGTTTAATTGCTATATAGTGATGTCTCTTTCCATTCCAGATATTATTTATGTTGCTTTTACTTCATGCATAGTCTTGCCCAGGTATTTATTGATATTTTCTTTGAAAAAAAAAAAAAGGAACCACTTTTTAACTTTATTGTTGCGCTGTTATTTTTAATATCAGTGACTTTTTATTTAGTTCCTTTGCCTTGTTTTGGGTTTCCTTTGCTGTTCTTTTTCTAACTTCTTAACATCTAAACCATTAACTTTTAGACTTTTTTTTTTCTCAAAGTATTTATTTATAATCTCCCTTTAAACATGGCTTTTAGCTGCATCCTTCAAGTTTTAATTTGTATTATTTTCATTACTGTTCAGTTTATATCTATATCTATGTATATTTTAAGATTTTATTTGAGGGCAAGAACATGGGAAGGGGGAGGTAGATCGAGAGTGAGAGGCGACTTTCCTGCTGAGTAGGGAGCCCAGTGAGGGACTTGATCTTAGGACCCTGGGATCAATACTCATTTAGATGAGTCATTTAAGAAGTATCTTTATTTTCTAGGGGATATGTTTTCTTTGTTATTGATTCCTAGCTTAATTTCATTGTGGCCAGAGAGGACTCTAATTGATCAAAAATTTTGAAATGTATTATTTATTAGTCAGCATATGCTTAATTTTTCTAAATGTTAAGTACACACTTAAATAGAATATGTATTTTGTAGTTATTTGGTGCTATATTCTAGAAATATTAATTTAAGTTTGTTAATTGTTTGAATATGACATATACTTGGCACTTTGTTTTTATTTATTATTGTTAGTGCTGTGTTAAAATTTTCCCGCTTGTAGATTTGTTTATTTCTTACAGCTCTTGCAGGGATCGAAAGGATTGATTCTTTTATTATTATGTAATCACCTTCTTTGTTCTTAGTATTTCTTTTTAATTATGTATATTGAGGGTATAGTTTCATGTGTTTCATTTTTCTGGTTATTTGAAGTGTTTATCAGCTCCTGATGCTCTTCTCATTACTTTAATATTACTATGGCTAATGAAAATATCTAGCTATGCATGTTCTTTCTGGTTGGAATTTGTGCTGTGTATCTTTTTCTGTTCTTTTATGTTTAACCTTTCTGTTTCCTTATGTCTTAGTAATTCCTTAAGTCTGTTTGTTTTGGATGTTTTGGGTTTATTTTGTTGTTTTTCTTGTTTGAAGTAAAAATTTATTTTGATTTGAAATTCTTCCTCTTTACAAATGCAAGCATGTAGCATTAGTTTTCCCTCTCAGAACTACTTTAGCTGTACCCCCAAAATTTTGATATGTTGTATTTTCATTCTGTTTAATGTATTTTTAAAAATTTCCTTTGAGACATCCTCTTTCACTCATGGATTATTTAGAAATGTGTTGTTTAATTGTTCTTTCTGCTATTCTTGTTTGATTCCAATTTGGGACCAGTTGGGAAACATGTTCTGTATTATTTCAGTTCTTTTACATTTTCTGGGGTTTATTTTATTGTCTTGGTGAATGGTTCTATAAATGTAAATTAGATCACGTTAATCGGTGGTGATATTCTATTCTTATATATCTTCCAATTTTTTATCTAGTACTGTTATAAGTACTGACATTATAGTGTTGAAATTCCCAACTGTTATTGTAGGTTTGTCTCTTTTTCCTTTCAGCCCAGTCAGTTTTTGCATTGTGTATTTTGAAGGTGCATACACATTGCTATATACACATTTAGATAACTATTTCTAATGTGGTGTTTTAAAACTTTTATCATTATGTATGGCCTTCTTTGTTTCTAGTATTTCCTTTTTCTTTAAGTCTGCTTTAGCTGTTAATATAACCACTCTGCTTTTTTTGTTGTTGTTTAAGACCAGACAAGGTATATCTTTTTCCATCCTTCTTCAGCTTTACTATGTTATTGTATTTGACACGAGTTTCTTGTAGACAACATACAGTTGAGTCCATGTATCATGTTTTTATATTTGCCCTGCCAGGATTCTGTCTTTTAATTTGTATATTTAGATAATTTCATAAAGCAATTATTGATATGTAGAACTTAAATCTTCTATTTTCTTAATTTTTTTCTGTTTGTTTCCTCTGTTTCTCCTTACTTTATCTTTTCTTGGTTTCCTGTGGGTTACTTAAACATTTTTTTAGAATTCTACCTTGTTTTACTTATGCAGTTTTTGAAATTTACAGTTTCTGATTTGAAATTCTTTTCTTAGTGACTGCTCTGGATATCACAGTATACATACTTAGTATAGTCTACTGATAATAGTGTTTTATTACTTTAAATGCATTATTGTTGCCTACTTCCATTTATGTCTCTTCACACTCCCCACTTTTATTAATTGTCTCTAATCTTTCCTCCACCTACATAGAGTACCACACAGATGTTATAATTTGTGCTTTAACCATTAGATAAAATTTAAGAGGCTCATGTGGAGAGGATAATCCATTGTGTTTACCTCTAATTTTACTCATTGCTTGTTCTTTCTAGTTCTACTGTTATCATTTCCTTTCTGTTTAGAGAGCTTCCTTTAGTCATTTTTTAGGGGCAGGTCTGCTAGCAACAAAGTTTCATGGTTTTTCTTTTATAACATTTTTATTTCCTCTTGATTTCTTTTTAAAAAAAATTTTTAAGACTTAGAGAGAAAGTGAGCACAAGCAGGGGGAAAGGTGGAGGAAGAGGGAGAAGCAGGCCCCCTAATAAGCAGGAACTGGATCCTTGGATTCGGAGATCATGACCTGAGCCAAAGGCAGACACTTAACTGACAGAGCCACTCAGTTACCCCAACTTCCCTGTGATTTCTGAAGGGAAGTTTTGTAGGATACAGAATTTGTGGTTTGATAATTCTTTTCTTTCAGCACTTGAAAATGTGCCACTTCCTCTGGCTGCTATGGTTTCAGAAAAGAAACCCATTGTTCCCTAATAGGTAATGTGTCTTTTCTCTTTGGTGTTTATGAGATTTTTTTTTTTTTTTCTTTTTTGTCTTTGGTTTTCAGCAGTTTATGATGTGTCTTGGTGTGGATTTGTTTTTGGTTATTCTACTTGAATTTTGTTCACCTTCTTGAATTTGTAGGTTTGTGTCATTTACCAGATTTGAGACATTTTAGCCATTGTCTCAAAATACTTTTTAAGCCCATGTTCTTTCTTCTCTCCTTTTGTACTCTGATGATATGAATCATAGAGTTTTTGTTACAGTTCCATAGGTCTCTCAGGCTCTGTTCATCCCCCCCCCCCCAGTTTATTTTCCTTTTAACTGTTCAAACGGAATACTCATATTCACTCATTTTTTGGTTTATCTTTATTTTTGTTTTGTTATTTTGATTATTGTATTTTTCAGTTGAGTAATTTCACTTTGGATCTTTTCAGAAAGTAGACCTTCTGCTTCTTTGGGTTTTTTATTTTTTCACTTGTTTCAGGAGAATTTGTAATTCTTTTTTTTTTTTTTTTTTTGTGTGTGGTA
>PITA01005493.1:34061-110106 GCA_004023965.1 Spilogale gracilis | reverse complement strand
AGGGAGGGAGGAGAAAAAGATAACAGGAAAATCTCCAAATACTTGGAAGTTAAACTGATGCAGATATTCCACAAGTCGAAGATGAATACTCAGGGAAATAAAACACATACACTGAACTGAATAAAAATACAACATAACAAAATCTGTAGAACACAACTAAAGCAGTACAGAGAGGATTATTTGTAGCACTAAATGGACACATTAAAAAAGTAAAAGTCTCAAGTCAATATCCTAGGCTCTCACCTTGAAAAAGAACAAAATAAACCCAAAACAATCAGAGGTAGAATATAATAAGGATAGCAGAAATCCATGAAATTTATTTAAACTGGCTTTTTTTAAAGACTGTATTTCTTTATTTGACAGAGAGAAACACAGCTAGAGAGGGAACACCATGGGGGGGGGGAGAGAGAGACAGAGAGAGAGAGAGAGAGAGAGAGAGAGAGACAGAGAGAGAGAGAGAGAGAGACAGAGAGAGAAGCAGGCTTCGCATTGAACAGGGAGCCCAATGTGGGCCTCAATCCTTATATTCTGGGATCATGACTGAGCCAAAGGCAGACACTTAACGAATGAGCCACCCAGGTGCCCCGTTTAAACTGGCTTTAAAAATAAATAAATAAATAAAAATAAAAATAAAAATAAAAGTGACAAACCTCTAGCAAGACAAAGAAAAAAACAGAGAAGTCATAAATAGCCAATATCAGGAATGAAATATGATTTCACTACCAACTCAATTCTGCAGACAACGAAAAATTAATAAGAAAATACCATAAACAATAATTTGACAACTTTGATGATGTGAATCAATAAATCAAGAAAAAACAAAACCCTATCAAAAAAGCAAAACTCCAGGAACAGATGGAGAATTACACCAAGTCTTTTAAGGGGAATTAGTATCCCTTCCACATAATCTCTTCCAGGACACAGAAGAGGAAGAAACACTTCCCATTTCACTTTATGAAGTGAGAATTATGTGGATTCCAAAACAAAGACATCACAAAAAAGGAAAATTCATACAAATATTCCTCATCAATATACACATGAAAAAACTTAACAAAATATTGAAAATGGAATTCAGCAATGAGTTTGTAGGAGTATAAATATAAATAATATACAATGATTAAGTAGGGTTTATTCCAGGAATAGACAGTTAGTTCAATATTGAAAAATCAACAAAATTTACAATATTAACAAACTAAAGGAGAAAAATCATGATGATACCTATTGCTGCAGAGAATACATCTGACAAAATTCAACATCCATTCCCAAAAAAAACTTACTGGGAAATAGGAAAAGAGAGCAACTTCCTTAATATGAGAAGGAACACCTACAAAAACACCTAAAAATACTTACTGGGGAAAGACTAAATGCTTTTGCTCTAAGACTGGAAGAAAGCCAAGGATGCCAGTTCTCACAGCTTTTATTCAACAAACTGCTGGAAGTTCTAGCCAGCACAACAAGAGAAGAAAGAGAAGAGGCATATAAATGGGAAAAGGAAAAACAAAACAAAACAAAAAACAAAACCATCCCTGTCCAGATCATATACTTAAGTATAAAAAGCCCAAGGATGGGGCGCCTAGGAGGCTCAGTTGGTTAAGTGATTGCCTTCAGCTCAGGTCATGTCCCGGAGACCTGGGTTCGAGCCCCTCATCGGACTCCCTGCTCGGCAGGAAGCCTGCTTTTCCCTCTCTCACTCCCCCTGCTTGTGTTCCCTCTCTAGCTGTGTTTCTCTCTGTCAAATAAATAAAGTAAATCTTTTAAAATAAATAAATAAATAAATAAATAGCCCAAGGAAAAATTTTTTTGAACTTCTGGAATAAGTTTAAGATGATAGGATATAAAACAAAATTAGAAAAATTGGTGTATTTATATATATTAGCAATAAATATATATGCATACTCAAATTAAAAATACAGTAACCATCACTGGATAAAATGAAATACACTGGAGTAAAATTGAACTATGTGGATTTATATGCTGAAAACTATAAAATGCTGATGTAAGCATAAATGAAGAGACCCTGACAGTGTTCATACACTTGGAGACTCAACAGTATTTATGGAAAGGCAAATGAACTAAAATATCTGAAAAACAATTCCAAAAAGAAGTGGGAAGACTTAGTCTACTAATTTCATTATTTATTACATAGCTACAGTAATCAAAACTATATAGTATTTGTGTGAGAACAGACACACAGATCAGTAAACCGAGTGGAGAATCTAGAAATACACACACACACACACACACACACACCCCAAACACTTTTTGACAAAGCTGCAAATGCAATTCAGGGAAAGAAAGATAGGCTTTTCAACAAATAGTGCGGGAATAGGTGGACATCCAAAGGCAAAAGAAAAGAACCTCAACCTAGAGCTAATATCTTATTTTAAAAATGCCAATATGAATCATGGACTTAAGTGCAAGGGTAAAGCTACAAAATTCAGGAGCAAAAACAAAATAAAAACAGGAAAAAATATTTGCAATCTAGTGAGAGGCAAAGAGTTCCTTGACTTAATAGCAAAAGCACCATCCATAAAGGAAAAACTGAGTTTTCTCAAAACTGGAAATTTGGGGGTGCCTGGGTAGCTCAGCTGGTTAAGCATCTGCCTTCAGCTCAGGTCATGATCTCAGGGTCCTGGGATCATTCCCTGCATCTGGTTCCTGCTCAGCAGAGAGTCTGCTTCTTCCTCTCACCATCACCCCCGACCCTGCTCATGTTTGTGCGTGCGCTTGCTCTCTCTCTCTCTCTCTCTCTCTCTCTCTCATGCCCTTGCTCTCAAATAAATAAAGTCTTAAAAAAAAAAAAACTAGAAATTTTGCTTTGAGTATCAGCCTTTCTAGCAAAGGCAAGCCACACAGACTGAGAGAAGATATCTATAAACCATGTATCTGAGAAAAGACTGGTATTTAGAATATATAAAGAACTTTCAAAACTCAACAGTAAAAACACAAACAACCTATTTAGAAAATGGGCTAACACATAAACCTCCATTTCACACAAGGGATATACAGAGAGCAAACAACCATCTAAAAACATACTCAACATCATTTGTATTGCTATGAAGGAAACGGAAATTACAACCACAACAGGTATCACTACCCACCTACCCAACCAGCTAAAACAAAATAGTAACAAAATCAAATACTGATGTGCATGTGGAAAAAATGGATCACTCATGCATTCCTGATGGGAATGTAAAATGGTTCAGCCACTCCCATAAACAATTTGGCAACTTCTTTCAAAACAAAACATGCGACTTCCATATAGCCCAACAACCACATTCCTGAATATTTATCCCAGAGAAATGAAAACTTATGTTTACACAAAAAAGGACACAAAATGTTTACAGCAGCTTTGTAAGTAATAGCCAAAAGCTGGAAACAACCCATATGTCCTTCACCAGCTATATGGCTAAACAATCCATGAGGTATCTATACCACGAAATGCAATGCAGCAATAAAAATAAACTATTGATGCACAAAACAAATTAAATCTCCTGAGTGTTCTGCTGAAAAAAAAAAAAAAAAGCCAACCTCAAAACAAATTACATGATTCCTCTTATATGGTTTGTCCAGAAGAGGTAAACCACAAAAACAGAAAGCGATTAGAAGTTACCAGAAGATGGGGCAGAGAAAGGAGTGAAAAGTGACTACGGAAGGGTTATGGTGTTTTTAGAGAGTGCTCAAAGGGGTTTCTTTTGTTTCTGTTTTTTTTAAGTTTTATTTTATTTTTTCAGGTTCTAAGACTCATTATTCATGACCCACAGCCTCCATGCAATACGTGCCCTCAGTACCCACTACCAGCCCTCCCATCCCACCACCCTATTCCCTCGAAGACCTTCAGTTTGTTTCTCAGTTAAAACACTCTCACGTTTCGTTTCTCTCCCCGAATTACCCTATTTCCCATTTCCTTTCCTTCTCCTACTGTCCCCTATATTAACCCTTAGGCACCACAAGTAAGAGAAACCATGTGATACTTGATTTTCTCTACTTGGCTTATTTCACTCAGCATAATCTCTTCCACTCCGGTCCATGTTGCTACAAAAATTGGATATTCATTCCTTCTGATATACGTATACTAGTCCATTGTATATATGTACCACATCTTCTTTATCCATTCATTTGTTGAAGGGCACCTTGGCTCCTTCCACAGATTGGCGATTGTGGCCATTGCTGCAATGAACACTGCAGTACATATAGCCCTTCTTTTCACTACATCTGTACTTTGGGATAAATAGCCAGGAGTGAAATTGCAGGGTCATAGGGTAGCTCTATTTTTAATTTTTTAAGGAATCTCCACACTGTTTTCCAAAGCGGCTGCACCAACTTGCATTTCCACCAAATGTGTAAGAGGGTTTCCCTTTCTCCAAAGCCTCTCCAACATTTCCTGTTTCCTGTCTTGTTAACATTGGCCATTTGGACTGGTGTAATGTGGTATCTCAGTGTGGTTTTGATTTGAATTTCCGAGATAGCTAGTGACGATGAACATTTTTCCATGTGTCTGTTAGCCATTTGTATTTCTTCTATGGAGAAGTGCCCCTTCATTCTCCTGCCCATTTTTTGATGGGTTCATCTTCTTTTTGGATGTTGAGTTTGAGTAGTTCTTTATAGATCTTGGATATAAGCCCTTTGTCTGTACTGTCATTTGCAAGTATCCTCTCCTACTCTGTGGGTAGCCTCTTTGTTTGGTTGACTGTTTCCTTTGCTGTGCAGGCCTTTTATTTTTATGAGGTCCCAAAAGTTCATTTTTACTTTTATCTCCTTTGCCATTGGAGACGTGTCTTGAAAGAAGTTGCTGTGGTCAAAGAGCTTACTGCCTATGTTCTCATCTAGGATTTTGATGGATTCCTGCCTCACGTTGAGGTCTTTCATCCATTTCGAGTTTGCCTTTGTGTGTGGTATGAGAGAATGGTCTAGCTTCATTCTTCTACACGTAGCTGTCCAATTTCCCAGCACCATTTATTGAAGAGACTGTCTTTTTTCCACTGGATATTTTTTCCTGCTTTGTCAAAGATGATTTGACCATAGATTTGTGAGTCCATATCTGGACTCTCTACTCTGTTCCATTGGTCTATTTCTCTGTTTTTGTGCCAGTACCATGCTGTCTTGGTGATCACAGCTTTGTAATCAAGCCTGAAGTCAGGTAACGTGATGCCCCCAGCTTTGTTTTTCTTCATCAACAATTCCTTAGCGATTAGGGGTCTTTTTTGCTTCTATATAGATTTTAGGATTGTTTGTTCCAATGCTTTGAAAATGTTGCTGGAATTTTGATCGGAATGGCATTGAAAGTACACATTGCTCTGGTCAGTATAGACATTTTAACAATGTATTCTTCCGATCCATGAGCATGGAATGCTCTTCCATCTTTTTGTGTCTTCTTCAATTTCTTTCATGAGTGCTCTGTAGGTCCTTGAGTACAGATCCTTGACTTCTTTGGTTAGGTTTATTCCTAAGTATCTTATGGTTGTTGGTGCTATAGTAAATGGAATCGATTCTCTGACTTCCCTTTCTATATTTTCATTCTTAGTATATAAGAACGCAACTGATTTCTGTGCATTGATTTTGTATCCTGCCACATTACCAAATTGCTGTATGAATTCTCATAGTTTGGGGGTAGAGTCCTTTGGGTTTTCCACATAGAGTATCGTGTCATCTGCAAAGAGAGAGAGTTTGACTTCTTCTTTGCCAAGATGAATACCTTTATTTCTTTCTGTTGTCTGATTGCTGTTGCTAGGACTTCTAACACTATGTTGAACAGTAGTGGTGACAGTGGGCATGCTCATCTTATTTCTCTGATCTCAAGCAGAAGGCTATCAGTTTTTCCCCATTGAGAATGGTATTCACTGTGGGTTTTTCATAGATAGATTTTATGAGGTTAAGGAATGTTCCCTGTATCCCTATACTTTGAAGAGTTTTAATCAGGAATGGATGTTGTATTTTGTCAAATGCCTTTTCTTCATCAATTGAGAGTACCATGTGGTTCTTCTCTCTTCTCTTATTGATTTGTTCTATCATGTTGATTCATTTGTGAGTGTTGAACTACCCTTGCATCCCTGGGATAAATCCTACCTGGTCATGGTGGATAATCTTTTTAATGTATTGCTGGATTCTGTTGGCAAGGATCTAGTTAAGAATCTTCGCATCCATATTCATCAGAGATGTTGGCCTGACGTTCTCTTTTCTGATGGGGTCGTTGTCTGGTTTGGGGAATAGAGTAATGCTGGCTTCATAGAAAAAGTCTGAAAGTTTTCCTTCTGTTTCTATTTTTTGAAACAGCTTCAGGGAATAGATGTTACTTCTTCTTTGAATGTTTGGTAGAATTCCCCAGGGAATCTGTCTGCTTCTGGGCTCTTGTTTTGGGAGAGGTTTTTGATCACTGCTTCAATCTCGTTACTAGATATAGGTCTATTCAGATTGTCAGTGTCTTCCTGTTTCAGTCTTGGATGTTTATAGGTTTCCAGGAATGTATCCGTATCTTCTAGGTTGTTAAACTTATTGGCATATAATTGCTGAAAGTAATTTCTGATGATTGTTTCTATGTCCTTGGTGTTGGTCGTGATCTCTCCCCTTTCATTCATAATCTTATTAACTTGAGTCTTCTCCCTTTTCTTTTGGATTAGTTTTGTCAATGGTTTATCTATCTTATTAATTATTCCAAAGAATCAGCTTCTAATTTCGTTGATGTGTTCTACTGTATCTCTAGTTTCTAGTTCATTGATCTCTGCTCTAATCTTAATTATTTCCCATCTTGTGTGGGGTTGGTTTAATTTCTTGTTGATATTTCCAGTTCTTTAAGATATAATGAGAGTTGGTGTATTTGGGATTTTTCAATTTTTTTGAGTGAGGCTTGGATGGCTATGTATTTCTCCCTTAGGACTGCCTTGGCTGTATCCCATAGGTTTTGGATTGATGTATCTTCATTCTCATTGGTTTCCATGAAGTGTTTCAGTTCTTCTTTGATTTGGTTGATTCACAGATTCTTGAGCAGGATAGTCGTTAGCTTCCAAGTGTTTGATTTTCTTCTGAACGTTTTGTGGTGGTTGAGTTCCAGTTTCACGGCATTGTGGTCAGAGAATATACAGGGAATAATCTCAATCTTCTGGTATCGGCTGAGTCCTGATTTGTGACCTACTATTTGGTCTATTCTGGAGAAAGTTCCCTGTGCACTCGAGAAGAATGAGTATTCTGCTGTTTTAGGGTGGAATATTCTGAATACATCTATGAGATCTATCGGGTCCAATGTGTCATTCAAAGCTCTTGTTTCTTTGGTGATTTCCTGTTTAGATGATCTGTCCACTGCTGAGAGTGGTGTGTTAAGATCTCCTACAATTAATGTATTCATATCAATATGACTCTTTATTTTGCTTAACAGTTGGCTTATGTAGTTAGCTGCACCCATGTTGGGGGCATAAATATTTACAATTGTTAGATCTTCTTGGTGTATAGACCCTTTGAGAATGATGTAGTGTCCTTCTATGTCTCTGACTACAGTGTTTAGACTAAAACCCAATTTGTCTGATATGAGAATCGCTACCCCGGCTTTCTTTTGAGGTCCACTGGCATGAAAGATGGTCCTCCATCTCCTCACTTTAAGTCTGGAAGTGTCTTTAGATTCAAAATGTGTCTCTTGAGGTGGGTCCTGTCGTTTTATTCAGTCTGCAACCCTGTGTCTTTTTATTGGAGCATTTAGGCCATTCACATTCAGAGTGATTATTGATAGATAAGTTTTTATTGACATCATGTTGCCTGCAAAAGTCATGTTTCTATAGATTACCTCTGTAAATTTCTGTTCTGTGTCACTCTTGGGTTCGTTTCTCTTTCATAGAACCCCTCTTAATATTTCTTGTAGTGCTGGCTTGGTGGTTGCATAATCTTTTAGATTTTGGCAGTCCTGGAAGTTCTTTATCTCCCTTTCCATTCTGAACGTCATTCTTGCTGGGTACATTATCCTTGGTTGCATATTTTTTTCATGTAATTTCCTGAATATATCTACCAGCCCTTTCTGGCTTGCCAGGTTTCTGTGGATAGGTCTGACGTTTTCTGATGGTCCTCCCTCTATATGTAAGGGATTGCTTCCCCCTAGCTGCTCTTAAGACATACTCTTTGATTTTATGATTCATGAATTTCACAGTTATATTCCTGGAGGTTTTCCGACCTCATTGATCTTGTGGGGTGTCCTCTCTGCCTCTAGGACACGAACGTTTGTTTCATTCCCCAGATTAGGGAAATTTTCATCCATGATATGTTCAACTATATCTTCTAGGCTTCCCTCTCTCTCAACTCCTTTGGGAATTCCAGTAATTCTGATATTGGAACATTTCATGGCATCATTTATTTCCCTAATTTTATTTTCATGGGTTTTAGCTGTTTTTCCAGTAATTCTGTGACAGGGGTTGCAGTCTATGGGTTTTTCTTCTGTTGGTTGTTCCTCTTCCGAGTCATTTTGGCAAAGAGTGGTTGAGGGAATGTATAGCTGAATATATCAACCACTATCCAGGTGAATTGCTCGCTGGAAGTCAGAGCAATCAGAAGTCATCACCAAAAAGGAAGAAAAAAGAAAAAAGAGAAGAATAGAAAGGAATCAAGAAAAAAAAACCTGACCAGAAGGGGCCCCAATGGTAGGATTTATATGGTACAAAACTACAACAGAGTGAAGAGAAAGACCATCAAGTTTAAAAGAAAGCTGAAGAGATCAAAAAGCTAAGCCCAACCCGAGTGACCCCCAAGACCAGTATATATATACTACAAAGGCAAAAACAATTACACAGAAACACTGAAAGAACAGAGCAGGAAGGTGAGTGCAAACCCTTCTTATGGGCAAGGAAAGTAGATCCTCCTGGGTTTGTCTTGTTATTATTGTTAGAGGAGTCCACTTTCTAAAGATATAGAGAGATTAAAACTGGTTTGTATATAGGGGTAGTACTGAATAGGAATGCAGGATTACCTTGAAGCTTATAATTATATGTATATTTAAAAGAAAAAAGAATAAAGAATAAAGGAAAGAAGAGAGAAGAAAGGAAATAAAAAAACAGAAAAAACAAACAAACAAAAGCAACAACAACCGAAAACACAGGTATGTGTCTGAAAAAATTTCAGGTAAGAAGTTATTATGGAGTGTTATATTAAGTACCACATTGTAATAATAAGTGGGTTAAAAAGTAAAAGAACAGGGGCACCTGGGTGGCTCAGTTGGTTAAGTGACTGCCTTCGGCTCAGGTCATGATCCTGGAGACCCGAGATCGAGCCCCACATCGGGCTTCCTGCTTCAGCGGGAAGCCTGCTTCTCCCTCTCTCAGTCCCTCTGCTTGTGTTCCCTCTCTAGCCGTGTTTCTCTCTGTCAAATAAATAAATAAAATCTTTTAAAAAATAAATAAATAAATATAAATAAATAAATAAATAAAAGTAAAAGAACAAAAACCATAAGAATGAATTTTAAATTTCATGTGAAACTTTAAAAATAAAAATAGAAAAAAGTTAAAAAAGAAAATAAAATGAAAAGCTGTATCTATAATGCATACAGCTTTTAGGGTAGTACCAGGAGCTTAATATATTGCCTTTCCCCCAATGTTGGGGTTTTACAGTTTTGGTGCTGTCCTCTTGTTCCTCTGGCTTGCCTACTTGGGGAGGGGCCTGCTGCGCTGTTTTTCAGTCCCTTCTACCTGGGCTGAGTCTCTCCACCACCTTCCTAGGGGCTAGGCTCCAAGGCAACCATGTTTTCAGGCTTTTGTTCTCTGGAGGATTTGTTCTTTTGCAGCTCTTTGCAGTTTTTCAGAAAGTCAGGCCAGAGCAAGATGTCTGCACCGAGACCTCGTTCCCAGAGAGAGCCCTTGGCTAGCAATCCTCTGGATGGTGCGGGGCTCACAGCCTCTCCCTGTATCTTCCCCCTTGGCTGTTTATTACAACCAGGCACACCCCCAGCCTCTGGTAGGATTGGCACCCAAAGCCCCTGCTTGTCATTTCACTCCCGTGCCACGGAAACCGCAACTGATTTTGGGTCGTGCGACCTTGTCTCTGCCCAGGGAGTCTGTGGTGCACCCCCATGCAGGACGGACTTGAGATCCACGGCCGCGGCCCCGCATATCGCACTCAAGTCTGCAAAATTGCCTACCCTGGGGGCTCTGTGCCTGGTCCAAGGGGCAGAAAAAAGCAGTGGGGGGGGGGGGAAGCAGCAAGAAAAAAAAAGTGGCAGTTTTAAAAAGACAATCCACTCTGCAGTATTCCCTCGTGCGGCGCCGGGGACCGTGTTCTCTCCACAAATCTACAATCCCCGTTTTTCCGACTGTCCCTCAGGTTCTCCGGTTTTGTCTGCTTTTAACCAAACCATAATCTGCTGTTGTTCCCCAAACACAGAGCACTTTCGTTCTGGGGTATTGCTTTCCAATGGGTCGCCTCTGTGGGCTTCTTCCCTGACGCCCTTTTATCTTTGGATATCACTCTGATCGCTCCCACTCTACTCTACCTCTTTGTCGATGCTCTTCTTCCCCCATAGGTATCCAGAAGTGTGAAATATTACATTGCAGCCTGATTTCGTGGGTGCTCACAGTGTTCTTACAGTGTTTTTTGCAGGTATTCAGCTCACTTCAGGGGACTCCCCGAAATGGGGTCACCCAGCTTTCTGCATCTTGCCCCTCCCGATGAAAAGGATTTTAAACCAGATACAGTTGGCAGTTATCCTATATTGCAAATACACTAAATCTTACTGGATTATACACTTTAGAACTTTCATTGTATGTAATTTAAATTCCACCTCTGTTAACAGAGAGAAAGAAATCAATCAATCAATCAATCTAGGACAGGTTTAAAAAGAAACTGGTTCACATATTTAAAACCTCAAACAAATCTGAACATCTATTTATTACCCTTTCAATCTCCCTTTTAGTTTATGTTTACAAAGATTCATTTGTGGAAGAATGTTCAGTGTTTAAAATATAAGCAGGTACCTATTATAAGAGCTAACAGGAAGAGAAATACAGGCACTTGTACGTCATGCCTAAAAAAAAGATCTAAAATTCTTGAAGAACAAATATTGAAAACTACAAAGAAATAGTATTAAGTAGTTCTTCAAAAAACATTTTAAAATGCACACATCTTAAGAAATTTTAGTAAGTGGCATTTCTTTATCATCATCAAAGAAAAACTTGAACATTATTCCCATGTCACTGAAAAACAATTTTTCATAACCAAGTCAGAAACAAATTTCATATACTATATACAGTGCTTATACTGATGGGTTATTACACCAAGAGAATATTAACCTTCAATCCCTGAATCATTCAAGAAATGTTTTCAGGGATACTTTCAGCCTCTATCTGGTCAAAGCACTAGAAGCTAAGTGGTGTCTGTACAAACCAATCATTTCACCAGCAGTTTTATATTTCTTTAAAGCCTCATATAAAAAGCACCTGCCTAAAGTGAGTAATGGAGTTTTATATTCATTGCACTTAGGAACAGCGTATGTAACCTATTCCG
Source organism: Spilogale gracilis (assembly GCA_004023965.1). Taxonomy (NCBI): domain Eukaryota; kingdom Metazoa; phylum Chordata; class Mammalia; order Carnivora; family Mephitidae; genus Spilogale; species Spilogale gracilis. Next base: position 98,640 of record PITA01005493.1, on the reverse strand, counting down.
TTTTCCTCCCTTGTGGAATATATTTCAGCTTATATTGCACAACACATTACCGATGCATATAAAGACTCTCTGATCAGCCATTTGGACTGCAGTCAGCAACCTGCCTGGGTGCCTTATTTTTTCCCCTGCCTTAAATAACATACTCACTTTATTCAACAACTCAAATGAAAAAAATCTCTTAACGATGGTGATCTTACTTTCTTAATAAATATATAACACACATATGTGTACTAACTATAATCAGGAAACAAATGCTAAGACTGATTGAAAAAACTTTGTGCAGTAAGAGTTGAAAACTAGTGGTACACATAATTCCAGGGGAATAAAACAGAAGCCTAGATGGAATACCTTCATGTCTGCTTTCTCTCTTAAGCAACCACAATTAAAAAATTACTTCAACCACGCTAGTAACAAAATCAAAGCTAACTTTGACCCATTAAAGGCCTGGAAGTAGGGCCAAACTATTATTAAAGTTGGATCCATCTCCTATCTGCCAGACCCCAAAATATTTCCAAGACATAAATATTCTAGTCACTGCCAAAAGTTCCTGAAGCAGGAATGAAAAGAAATTTTTAAAACAATGATGATGAAATGTAGCATGCTATTCTGTAGCTTAGAGAAATCTGAAACTTAAGAACAAATGATAAAAGGAATAATTTAGATTCAGGGGAATTAAAGAAATTTTCAAAAATTAGGATATTTGCCATAATCATAAAACCATGGCTTGGTAATAGTATAAAATACTATAACACTCATTTTAACATATTGTAATAATACAGAACGAATGAGTAAATAATAAATAACTGACCGTGCAAGGCAAAAGCTCCATGCTGCCCCTTGCTGGTGCCCTCATGTAATGACCTAAGGCCCACAGCTAGCATCAATTGATGAACATTTACTTAGACAAAACAATGCAAAATTAAGTATATTAAGTGTTGAGGTATGTGCCTGTCCTCTAACAGCTCACAATCCAGTAGGCAAGAAATAAAAATATAACCAAAAGTCTAGCTAATTCACCAATCATTTATGTCAAGATTAACATGAAAGCTGGGAAACTGGCAAAGCTGTGTGAGTCAGAACTTCAATCTAATAAGGCAGAGGTTGGCAAACTTTTCCTGTAGAGGGCCAGATAGCAAGTATTTTAGGCTTTGTGAGCCATAAGGTCACTGTTGCATTTATCCAACTCTATGGCTGCAGCACAACAGACCACAGATAGTAACTCAATAACCAAATAACCATGTTGTGTACCAGTGAAAAACAGCCAATGGTCTAGACTTTGCCAATCTCTGTTCTAGAGCAGTTGTTCTCAAGCCTGGACACACATTATATTGACACAGAGAGTATTTTGGTTTTTGTTTTTAAATGGCCTACATCTAGGCTCCACCTTCAGGGATTTCAAATGAAGAGGTCTGGTGGGGACCTGCACATTGCTGTATTTTAGAAGCTCTAACTACTGCTCTAGAGGCATAGAGGTTTTGATATGAGAAACCTACAAGACTGAAAGGTAATATTTGTGTGTTTACACCCTCAATTTTTGGCCTAATAATGGAGAGGAAAAGGAACAATGGTAGGCCAATCTGGAGACCAAAAGGCGTACACTCACAAAATAATCTGGTATTACAGGGTGTCTGGGTGGCTCAGGTGGTTAAGCAACTGCCTTCAGCTCAGGTCCTGATCCTGGAGTCCCAGGATCGAGTCCCATATCAGGCTACCTGCTCAGCAGGGAGTCTGCTTCTCCCTCTGACCTTCTCCCCTCTCAAGCACTTGCTCTCTCTTTCTCTCATTCTCTCACATAAATAATTAATCTTTAAAAAATAATAATAATAATCTGGCATTACAAATTAGTGATATTTGAATCAAAGATATATCTGCATTAATATGTTCCTCACATGATTATTTACAACAGTCAAAATACAGAATCAACAAGGTAAGTGTGCATCAATTTATAAATGGATATAGATGATGTGGTGTGTGTGTACTATATATAGGAATATTATTCAGCCATGAGAAAGAAAGTCCTATTTATAACAACATGGATAGAACTTGAAAGCATTATGCTAAGTGAAATAAGCCAGACAGAAAAAGAAAAATACCATAAGGTATTGTGTAAACGTGAAATCTTAAGAAAAAAAAGTCAAACTCAGAGTAAAAAAAGTGGCTGCCAGGTGCTGGAAACAGGGAGAAGTTAGTAAACAGACACAAACTTTCAGCTAAAAGATGAATAAAGCCTAAGGATCTAATAAATATAACATGGTAACCATAGTTGATAACACTATATTGTATAGTTAAAATCTGCTAAGAGTAAAATTTAAATGTTCTACGGATGTGTTAACTAATCTTTTCATAATACAAGAATACAATGTATCAAATCTTACAATGTTGTCAATTATATCCCAATGAAGCTGAAAAAAATCAATGGCACTTGAAAAATAACTACATTATATTTCTTAGTGTTATATAAATTGAATAAGAAAAAATTAACACTATGGGGCGCCTGGGTGGCGCAGTTGGTTAAGCGACTGCCCTCGGCTCAGGTCATCATCCCGGAGGCCCGGGACAGAGCCCCACATCGGGCTGCCTGCTCAGCGGAAAGCCTGCTTCTCCCTCTCTCACTCCCCTTGCTTGTGTTCCCTCTCTCGCTGTGTTTCTCTCTGTCAAATAAATAAATAAAATCTTAAAAAAAAAAAAAGAAAAGAAAAAATTAACACTCTTATTCCTCCATTTTGTCTATACTCAAAAAAATTTTCAGAATTATTCTAATTTCTAAAGTCAAGGTATTTAGCAAAGAAAGGCTAAAAAAAAATCAGCAAAGTGGACTCTGAAATTTATAGAACCAATTAAATTCATTCTGACTAGTTACAGTCTTAACAGTATTTAGGGCATGATGACAAATGCTTAGGAAGCAGCCAGGATCAAGACAAACACATCCCCTCTCCCAGGTGTTTAAATTCTAGCAGAAAATAGCTAAGGTCCTTTAAATATGTGCAAGGTACCATGCAGAATGCTTTATGTTACCTTTCATGAAATATCATAAAAACAACATGAGTTACATAAATAGCACCATCATCACTGAAAAACAGAACTGGAAAGGTTGTTCAAGATTACACAGAATGACCAAACTGGGACTTGAATCTGTTTTACACTGAAGACTATGTATTTAAACACTGCATTACAAAGATTCATTAACCACTAAAAACAATTACAACAACACTAAAATGATGATGAAACACGAGAGAAAGCACAAGAGACCCATAGAATAAGAATAAATCAGTCACATTCATTTACAGTTGCTCTCTGTATCAGACATGAGCTCAGGTAGCCAATAACAAAGAAGGTCTTCCATGATGAAGTACTCATAAAGCTAAATGTACCAGTCCTTCCTGTTTATTCTAGTAAGCACTCATATGGACAAATATTGACAACTAATACATACACTGGTGATTTAGGATCTCATAACACAGTTTACCAATTTTAAAATACATGGACAAAATGAATATTCTTAATGCAACTGTGGAACATTCTCCTAAAATGCAACCATCTTACAAACAGATAAAGATACCTTCCAGAGCCATGTGCCAGTGACCATGAGGAAAATAAAATGCAGAAATACTTTTTTAAATTCCTAAGTCCTCAAATTTTTTTCTCCATAAGAATTTCTGTTTTGTAATCATGATAGATCCTTATATGCTGAAAAGTTTGCTGTATCTGGCATATGCTTCTTTTAACATTTATATTAATAAACTTTCAAGGGAAACACTAAATAATTGAAAAAAGCAAACTGTAACATTCACAAACTAACAATGAACTCTAGAAACCAATATATTTATAAAAATTCCACTGGTTCAGATTTCATTATTTTTTAATATCAGTAATTCTTAATGCAACTTGAAACATTTATAATCTTGTAAGTTTCAAAGAATTATTTTATAACTTGACTTAATTTGTGAGAAAATAGTTTATATGAATGCCAGTTGTACTTCTTTGGAAAGACAAATGTAAACCTATTTAGTGATCTGATTTTCTCTTTCATCTTGTCTCCAGTTTCTGTGTAGATTTATAATGTTCATTGTTTCCAATTTTAACAAATCACCTAATGGCAGAAAGGAAAATATGTTAACCTTGGAATTATTTGCAGTTGGAGAAATCCCTTTTGTCTGGCCCATACAGGGCCTGCAATCTGTTTTAAACACAGATTGTCTGTCTTTCGTCTGACAGCCACCAAGCTGCACAAATTACTTTCTGCCTGTTCACCTGTTTGCAGCTGCGTCTGTAAGCTAAAGATTCTGCAGTTTGACTTGAGCAACCACTTCAGGATTGATGACATGTGCTGCTGATAAAGTGAGCAATTTGAAGAAATTACTGGCTATAGTTATTGAACGACATCTGGGCATGAGCTGAGAACTAGAAGCCTTCAATCATGTGCTTGCAACCTGCAGTGGCGGCAACAGTGTTTGAAGTGATACCCTACTAAAAGAAGCTGGCCCTGGCACTAAATAACCAGGCCATGTATGGAACATAATCTCTCAAATGACTAATAAAAGGCTCTGTCTTATAGCTGTAAAAATTTGAGGTTTGGTCCTTCCTTAAAATATTCCTTTATTTTATTTATAATTATCTTTTATTTATTAAAAATCTTTCCTGTTTCTTTTCTGAGTTAACTTTATATCTATCTTTCATTTCCTACATAATTAATTTCAAACTCCTACTACTACTGCCATAAAAAAAGTCAACATTTATTCAATACCTTCCCCATGCTCCATACCCTAACCCCAAGAAAAGTTTTACATCTATCACCTTATTAATACATCAACTTCATTAAAATAGAATTACTATTCCCTTTCCCTGGTGAAAAAACTCAACTGTAACTTTAGGAAACTAAACTAATGTCACAAAATTGTGAGTAACAAGGCTACAGTTTGTCTCCTTAACAAGATGTCATTGAACTATAATACACTGTTTCTGCTCTGCCCTTTTTTGGAATTTCCTAGTCTCTTGACGTACTTCTGATGTGTGATTAATTGTACATTGTGACAGACCATTCTATCACTCTGGTTAGTCCTTAGGAGATAGGGTTTGGTTTCTATTCTACTTTTCTGTGTCATTATATAAAACTTATTCCAAATGAAGCAGTCTTTGTGAATTGAGAAGCCTGATTCAATCAAAATTCATACTTTTTTTTAAAAAAAAAAGATGTATTCATTTATTTATTTCAGGGGGAGGGGAAATTAGAGAGGGAGGGAATCTCCAGCAGACTCCCCTCTGATTGTGAGCCCAACACACAGGGTTCTATCCCAGGACCCTGAGACCACGATCTGAGCAGAAATCAAGAGTCAGACACTTAGCCAGCTGAGCCACCCAGATGCCCCCAAAATTCATAATTTTAAGACTAAGGGACAACTCTAAAAGCTTAGACTCTTTTCATATTTATTGAAATCAGATGATAAAGTTCAAGTAAACTCATGATGGAAATAAAAGCAAATGCACAGCCTTTATGACAAAGCAATACCTACCACTCAAGAAAGAAATATCATACCTACTAAGGTGCTACTTAATAAAATTAAAGGCTTTAATAATAATTACAAGTTTAGTGTTATCGGTAACAATGAATAATACTCATTATAGAAAATAGCACCAATATAATCAAATAAGGAAGTATGATAAGGCAGTTCTATAAATACAAAGTCAAAACAAACTTACATCAATGCCAGAAAAAGAATCAATATATTTAGATGTATATATGTAAAGCACATAGTATGTTTCAGATGCAAAACTGGATAGAATAAGCCAACATATTTTTATATTATTAAATTTTTCAAATTAAAATTAACGATTTTGGACAAGCACTTGAACTCCTTTTCTCCCCTTACAAATATTATAAACTAGTAGAGATCAAAAAGAGTGATAGAGAAAAACCATTAGAAGTTATAGGTAAAGCAAAACCAAAATATAATCATTCAGATAACCAGTTCTCATTGTGCAATGTCTAAAAAAATTCTCAATTTGTATGTATATTTCAAATATAGTAAAAGTCAATACTTTTAAAAAGTCAACTGAAACACATCATGCGAATTAATAATAGAAATATGAAAAATTCATTAGCTGGTAAGCCATGATACTTCTTTGAGGAAATGACTACATGAAACACTAATCAGAAGAATTCCAACTCAAATAAATCTGCAGGTAAGCAGCAGGCATGAGACTTCTGATTTCTAAGTATTAATCCGAAGATCAATTTTCCCAAGTATCAAATTATCATTCTTGTTTACAATGCACACATTAATTAAAACAGACATATTCATTTAGTTAGAGGTAACATGTTAAAAGAAACCAAAATCCTCTTTGAAAACTTCTGAATAAATGGCTTTCCTACTCTTTTTATGTTGATGTTTAAATTTCCCTAGACTTAAAAAATATTATCCTTATAAATACCGGTGTTTTTCAGAACAAATTTAAATATACTGGTAAAAATGCCACCCAAAACTATCATTTCAGCTTGCTAAAATTAAGTATACTGATAATACAGAAAGGCTAAACCTTCGGGTTAAGTAACTATATAAATTTGATTTTCACATTTCAGGATTCATAAATTGGATTAAACCCAGCCCTGACTAATTCTACCCACAAAAAAAGGATATACATCATTAATGATAATAATCAATCAAGCCTTTACTCATATATAAAGACACAGCAACAATAACATTCTTCCACACAAAGATAATAGTTAAGAAATACAATGCATGTATGTCACTATCCTCTTTCCTCGTCATGTCAAGAGTTCATATTTTTAATAGCACCTTTTATTTTAAAACACCCAAGTCGTGAGAACATTCTTATGTACCACTTCATAACTTTGACAGAAAGTACGTATAAAAAGATTAGACTTTATTTGGTATAAAATCAGTTGGCAGTTTTACATCTGTGCATGCAACATAAATACACCAGCTGGCATCTCAAGCACACACACATATGGACTTCAAAACAGAAACTTCCTTATGTGCAGCACTGCCAGGGTAATTTTGTATCCTCTGCATACTACAGCTATTTGTCAGGCCCTGCAGGTGTGCACTGCACATAAACACACAGCTGTAGTCCAGCAAGCCAAGTGTTCCATCAAACACATAAAGAGAGACCTCAGCAGTTGGATTAGTCATCCTTACAACAGGTCCAGGGAGAACAATATGGGTTAGTATTTTTGGAAAAAGCATGGATGGGAAATTTATGATTATGCTAGTCTAACCAAATAACTGGTAGATTGTGTCATTTTTAAAGCAATGCCTACTTATTACGTTTTTGTTAGAATGGACAGAGAAAAGTGGAATTTGTTTTTTTAGTTTTAAATATAAGCAATAATCTATAAATTGGTTTATTAAGTGAAAATGTGAAAAGGTTTTCAGATCTGTCTTTGGTTTTTGGAAGTTACTGCCAACATATACGTTGGCTATAATATTTACAAATCATAATCGGTATACCTTAAAACATTTACCAATTCTATAATATATTTTATCATACCTATAATTCTACTTTTCATTTCAAATACATTTAAAATTAAAGTGCAATGTAAATGATTTCTGTCCAGAATTACCCTGAACATTTAACTATAAAAAGTTACATGCTATGTTAACATCAGACTATCAACAAATATTCAGTTCTCAAATGTGATATGAGAGTACATTAACCTACAAATAGCAAGGGAAATAAATACAAATATAAGACAGGAACATTTTGCACTCATGTGAGATCTCCCAACCAAATTAAATGTGACCTTATTAATATTCTTTAAAATACCAGGTAAGCACTTCAGGCAGTTGGTAATTATGACTACTTTAACCACATTTCCCCCAAAATGCTCAAAGTCCACCTGGCAGTTGACAAAACATGAAAGATAACTTAGAAAATGAGCTTGAATGCATTATGTCTAATATACTAATCTTCAGTGAACTTGAGGTCAGAGTTAGTAATCAAGAAACACCAGCAGTCTCTGGCATCAGGCAATTCATGTTTTCTTCTATCTGGAAGGTATAAAGGAACTTAAAAATTGTATTAGTCTAAAAAAAATAATAAAATAAAAAAATAAAATAAAATAAAAATCGTATTAGTCTGATACAAATCCCACCTTTCTACTAGAAGCCTAACTTTATTAAGTAATACTCTAATTTAGTAAAAAAAATACCATTAAAGTAGGAAAAGATAAAGTAAATGAGAGGGAAGGAATAAAAGGATTATAATTATTGAAATTCTTTTAAGGTAAATTATCTCATCTTATTTTGTTCTTTTATGTAACTAAAAATAGGAAATACTTGGAATTCGACCTGGATCCCCATATTACTGATAGGTCCCTGAGGTGTGATTCATAGCTCTTTAAAGCTTCCTAGTACCCTTAAATGCTCCAGGCTGGATCAGGCTGAGTTTTAGTTCTGAACCTCAGAACAACCCTTTATCCACAATCTATGTCAAACACTTACATCAGTTTCCTTTGACCTGAAATACTGTCATCAACCAAAGTGTCAAATGGTAAGGATGAATCAAGTATCACGGCATTCAATGTACATATTAAAATACATTTATTATAAATTTTAGTTAATACGAACTGTTCTGGTTGTTTATTCCACCGGAACTACTCCAAAACTTGGTGGCTTAACACAACAATCTATTTTTATCTCTTACAATTGTGTAGATTTTTGGACTCATCTGGGTGGTTCTTGCCTGAGTCTCTCTCGTGCAGCTCCAGTCAGATGGCTGGGACTAAAACAATCTGAAGTCTCATTTGAACTAAAGATTCAAGATGATTTCATCACTCATGTCATATCCATTAGTCAATATGACTGGAACATTTGGGAACCAGATAGGCAAGCATATCTCTCTCTCTCTCTCTCTCTCTCTCTCTCTCTCTCTCTCTCTCTCTCTCTCTCTCATGCCTTCCTTACAATTGCCTCTATGTGGCTAGCTTCAGCTTCCTCACAACCTAACAGTCTCAAGGACACTGGACTTCTTATATGGTGGCCAACTTCACCCAAAGCAAATATTCCAAGTGACTCAGGCAAAAGCTGCAAGGCCTCTTATAACCTCCCCACAGAAGAAATACAGTAACACCTTCTCCACAATCTCCCGATCAAAAGTGAGTCATCAGAGACTAGCCCAAACTCATGGGAATAGGTCTACAGAAGGACATAAATAATAAGAAGCATGACCCATGGACATCTTTGTAGACTGGCTATATCATTATAATCATATTATTTTTTTAAATGCTATCTTTTACTCGCAAATAATATGTTAATGATTTAATATTTTATTTTTGTGATTATTTTATTAATTAGTACATATGGATTTGATTAGAAATTACAGTAACTAAGGTATAAAAAGGTATGATACACACTTCATTTTCTCAAGTTGATTTCACTGACTCCTTAGAAGTTAAATCTACACCTAAGATTAATTCTAATTGTTTGCGTCAGTCGCCAAAAATGAGACACCTTAGGAGTTTAAAATATTCACTACAAATATTGAAAAGCTATTCATATACCTAAATGAATCATGTCTCACTTGTTTAGAAGTTCTATATTTTGTAAACAATTATTAGAACTTTTAAGGACTTCTTAAAGGGAAATGAATTGGAAGTCAGGGGATCAGGATTCATTAGAACAAAGAGCCAGCTAGCTACACACACATACACACATGTACAGACAACACCCAGGAAAAAACATAATGAGCAGAATACTCTTGTTTATGGGAAGTTGGGAGCACTTCTATAACGCTAAGAGCTAACAAATAATAATAATAAACAATAATGCTAAGAGCTAAATTAAAGAATGTACTTCTCCAAGACATAATAGAATGAAATAAGAATGGAGTGGGGGAGTGAATATTTAAAATTTTTCATTATTTCATAAGGGGCTGTTCTACAATCTAGCCATTTAAAAAATACTGAAAAAAAGGCAAAATCCCCATAATTACATGGCTTTTTAAAAGTTTATTTTAAAAAGGGGGCATACCATACTTTATTATCCACTTCATCCGTAGCCTATGTTTTCCCAAAAGGTAAAAACTAGCACTTGTTTTATATGTACCATAAAACATCTTCCATACTCAACCATCAATTTACCTACTGACCTGACCTGTCCATCCATCGTTAACATACACATGTATGCACACACTTACATGAGTACAACAATCATTCTCCTAACAATAAAGCTGGCATGGTGCTGTTCATATTGGTCTGCAACTCACTTTTTACTTAGAACCTACCAACCTAGCCTACCTATTTTAATAAATGATGGATATTAAAAAGAATGGCATAATTATGCATAACATGGATATATGGTGTGTATACACACACATACACACACAAACACACACATCAATGAATCACATAAACATTCTATTGAAAGAAAGAAACAAGATACAAAACAATATATGCTATACAATTTCATTTACATGAATTTCAAAGATAGGCAAAACTAACCTTCAATGACAAGGAACAGAACAAGAACTGATCAGGACTAATTCGCAAGGGTATATAAAATGACTCCCTGACAGAGTCTAGAAAGCTTTTAAATCATTTCTGATCTAAGACACCGAAGACCATGTATCAACAGACCATTTTTTACTTCTTTTTCTCAATTGCAAATAAATAACTCTAAAATACTAAGTCATTGTTTTCCACATTTGGAAACAGTAGAGGAAGCTGAGATTCTGAGAGGTCAAGTAACTTAACTGAACTCCCAGGACTAATCAGGGAGAAGCCACATCCACAACTCCAGCTTTCAGAGTCCTGATTCACAGCTATTTCTCCTTTCTCTTTTAATAAAGTACTTTCTAGACTGTACTACAAGTTTTATTGGAAGTTTTCACCTGTTCAAAGCAAAAGTAATAGGAAAAATAAAGACAAATCTACATTTAAAAATAACAGCCTTGAAATTACTCTACCAGTCTTCCTCCTGAAGTAAATATAAACCTTAGCTGCTTAAACACAACTGATGTAATAAACTGGAAAAATGTAGAGAGTGAGAAAAAAACAATCAAAAAGTTATGCTTCAATATATCACACTGATTTTTTTTTTCTGGTAGATTTACAGATGATTTTTATTTCATTCTTTGTGTTTTCTAGTAATTCCCATATTCTGCAATGTATTTCTGTGTAAAATATGTATGTGTATATATATTATATATATATTTATATATATATATATAAAATAAAAGAAATTCATTAAGTGGAAATACACATTCTTTTTGACCTACAGTCCCATAGTTTAGATCCATCTTACAGAAAGAATATGAAAAATATGTGGCTATTAATATGCAAAATTATCTGTTATTACCACTAGGAGGAGTGGCAAAAAGTAGGAAATACCCTAAATGTTCATCAAGAAGGGAATGACTGAATAAATAGTGGTACTCAAATACTATAAAACACTATGCAGCTATTAAGTAGAACAAGTTATATCTCTACTATTATGCTGGGATAATAACCATAACAATGGTATTAAGTGAAAACACAGGTTCCTAAAACATGTACAAAGTCATTTAAATACAACATACAAATTCAACACAAACCTACAAATGTGTTTGTACAAGCAAAGAGAAAGTGAGGTGGAAAAAGGAGGACTGGAAAGGAAATTAACTTTTTAAAAATATTTCCCTATACATCCATGAAGTGTTTCCCATGTTAAATCAACATGTATTACTTTAACTTAATAAAAAATTTAAAGATATAAAACAAATACCCAAGATTTGTATTTCTTATAAGCAACATATAATCAAAGAATAAGCAAAAAAAAGAAAGTTATTCTCTTATAAAGTCAATTAAGGAATATACTACTATATTACAACTTTTTTTTTATATTGGCTATGCTTCAAAAGCCAAACCGACAGTTTACTGTAGAAATTATTAAAACATACTCTCAGGATATGGAACAGGTGGAATGCCAGAAAAACCAAAATGAACTGTACAGTATAAAGATAAATGTTACTATTATTCAGGCTACTGAACATTTCAGACATCTTATAGCAATATTATTCATTTTTATTTTCCACAGACTACAATCAACAAAACCACTTATAACATGATTTATTTTGCAAAGTTCCACAGGATAAATGTAAAGTAATCTGACTGATTTTATTAATCCAAATATGAAGTCCCATGCATTCAAATAAGTAACATCCTTTGAATGTACTTAAGAGTATTCAAAGTTCATGACTGTATGGATATAACTGCACAAAAGAATTTCAGATTTATACAAATGGAGAAGTCCTGACACTAAATGGTAAAGAGAGTAAAGGTCAACCATTAGTGTCAAAACCACTGGGATGCTTATTAAAAGTCAGATAGGAAGGACTCACAAAATAGGGTGGGCCCGAGAACCTGGATTTTAGCAGCACCTCCAAAGTGATTCATAGGCAAAGAAAGTCTGAGATATTTTCTCAAGTTATTGACTGAGTCAAATAAATATCGTCCTCGCTGAGCTGAATCTTTTGAGTGGAAGAGAGAGATTTTGTAAAATCCTAAAAAATAAATTTTACCATACGACAAATGTATCTAAAACATACCATTATTCACTAGACTAAAGACATTATAAAATAGCTGAATGCCGCCATAAGGTATACTGTACTTTGTGTGTAATGCTAGACTAAAGACATTATAAAATAGCTGACTAAAGACATTATAAAATAGCTGAATGCCGCCATAAGGTATACTGTACTTTGTGTGTAATGCTAGTTATTCTTCAATACCCAGTTAATCTCTTAGTGCTTAAAATTGTTTTAATTATTTTGACTATGAAGTGAAATAAGAAACTGGCCATAACTGTATTAATATGAAGCATCTGTACATTTCAGACTTTTTTTAGATTGTTCATAGGAAATTAATTTCTCATGAAATTTTTACCTTTTCCAACATAAATTTTATTATAATCTAACATGCTTTAACTTTTTTGTTTTCTACTAAAATGGTGCCAGAATACAGAGGAGAAAAAATCCTTGCCAAAATTTAATCTATACTTAACCAGCTACCAAGTTCAGATTCACTCATCCTTCAAAACTCAGTACAAATACATTTTTTTACCTAACGTTGCCTCATAGCCACTTGTTCTCTCCCCTTCGCCATCCCCACATGCTGGACTAAGAGGTAACATTTAAGTATTTATGTTTCCTACATTGAAAAACTGGTAAATACTAGAATCAGAATCCATTCACTCAAAGCATAATAGTGCTTAACTAACCACAAACATTCTTTTTCCACAAAAACTATCTTAAATTTATTTAAAGAAGTAAATAATGAATAAGAAATTACGATGAAATGTAGTAAGTACTATAATAGCAAAAGCACAGGATGCTTTTCAATTATATAGAAAGGGGCTCCTGGCTTGATCTACAGAAATCATACTAAAAGATAAAGAAAAGCCTGAGGGTAGAGTGAATTGGAATACTCCAGGCAATAAATTTTTAAAAAAGCTTGAGTCACAAACCTAAGGAAAGAGCAAGGACTACGTTCAGCAGCTACTACAGAAGCTCAGTGGGAGTGGAACCTCTTGAGTGGTAGGGTTAGAGTGACAGGACATGAAAGCTGGAGTAATGGGGATCATGAAGAGCTTTGTGAGGGATGTGGGCATTCCTAAGTGAAAAAACAACCACCCAAAATACATATTGTAGTCAAGTAACATAGTGTGGCCTATTGTCCAAAAACATCAATAATACTTTTTCTGTTTTTTTGAAGATTTTATTTATTTTAGAGCAAGAGTGAGAGAGACCGAGCACACGCAAAAGCAGGGGGAGTGGCAGACAGAGGGAGAGGGAGAAGGTGCCCTGCCAAAGGAGCCACCTAAGCATCCCTACTTTGTGTTTTAATCATGATATTTTATTAAATATTTTTCATTATTTCTCACTGACAATATATTTTCATGACCTGTTTTCCTGTTTTCTAAAATAATCTATTATCCTGATCTCTTGCCCCCACCAATTTCACAAAAATCCTTCATTATTACCCTTGCACTAGCAACACATTAAAATATAACAGTGATAGAATGTTATAGTTAGGGGTGCCTGGGTGTCTCAGTCAGTTATGTGTCTGCCTTCGATTCAGGTCATGAACTAAGGGTGCTGGGATCAAGCCCCATGCCGGGCTCTCTGCTCAGCAGGGAAGCTGCTTCTCCTCTGCAGCTTCCCCTGCTTATGCTCTCTCTCTGTCTCTCTCTCTCTCTGTGTCTCTCTCAAATAAGTAAAATCTTAAAAAAAAAATTATAGTTATAATCAATTTTCATAGAAATTTTTGAAATTCTTATCAAATAATCCAAAAAATATCTGTAAAAGCAAACACTGCATATTTGTGGGGGGGGGAATACCGCCAAGTATCTCATTTACTCCAAAAGTTAAAATATGATTACAAAACTGGAGTTTTTCATAATTGCTCTGATGTCCAGGACAGTTGACACAGCATTATGAAATGGTAAGGACTTCCAGAAATTTCTACATATAGGAAATGCATCCTTTTTTTCCTCCATTCTCTACTTGCCTTCTTTTAGCAGTTTTACAGGGTGAATATAGTAGGTCATTGCTGACTACATGTAGAAACAAATCCTTCTAATTTATCTGTTCTCTTCTTCAGCAAACATGGTAAAATCATTACTGTTTCATACTTAAGTGATTAGGAACACATTTTTAAAATTCCATCGAATTGCTATCAACAAATGTTTATATTTTAGACTTATTGTTAAAGCAAAATCCATAAGAACTCTTTTCCAGACCTTAGACATGTCTCTATGACACATTTGGTCAATGAAAGTGGATGGAAAACAGTAGCGATTTGAAGCATCAGCCAGTAAATGCTATTGTGGTTTACCACGAGTGGTATGCACACCATATTAGACCACAGTTAATTAAATTAAACCAGTTCTAGTATCATTAAAATGTGTCCTGTATTATTTATTTGGATACTACACAACTGCTTTTAAACCTTAAGATCTCCATCTCCCACTCATAGTAAACACTGTTCTTTGTCACCCAATTGGTAATGGAATCAGTAAGAGGTTACCATAGTGTTCTACTGTAGCAAATACAAAATAAGCATAATTTTATTTTATTTATGGATCACCCTCTATTTCACAGTAGGTAGTTTTAATAACTATCTTACAAAGGAACTGAGAGTAAATATTGTATGCATTGACCTCAGGATAAGATGAAATAACACACAGAACATGTTTTATGGTAGTATTCTTTGTATATAAAATTATGTTGGAAGGTACTTCAGTTTTGGGGTTTTGTTTTTAAGTGGATTTAATGTAATGCATTACTTAGTTGAGAAGAAAAATATTTGGTAATGGTTCTGATTGTACATGTTGAAACTTCTAAGAAATCCTTCAAAGTTACATATAATATACAATCTAATTATTAATTAAAACAGAAACTAGCCTTAGAAAATTATTAGAATAAAATGTAATATTTTGATGTTATAAATCCTTTCTTCTAAAATTACCCAACATTCTGTATACTAGGGCAACTGTATACTAGGGCATACATACTACAACATTCTGTATACTAGGGCAACTGATAAATATGTTAGGCACATAAAAGGGGGAAAAAAAAAAAAACATAGCATACCATTTAGCTGTGGCCAAAGCCAAACATCATCATAATAAGATACATTTCTAGAACATAAGAGTAAATATAAATTCTAGTAAAAAAGTAACTATTATTATAAATTGTTATTAAGCATTTTAAAAGCTTACTTAATATGAGAGTATAGTACACAAACATTCTCTAAACTTCTGTCAGCTCTTCTATCTGTAGCCTCTACACATTTTCAATACTCAATATACGCTCAATTTCAAATGAAGTAGATAGGGGAATAAGACATTTTTTGGCTAACACTGATGATGCTGATGTTTCCACCAAGTTATTAAGGTTTCCTTCCTCTGTAATAATAGTTTAAAACCTCCACAGAAAGGGTTATAAAGTATTCTTGGTTAAAGTCCTTAACTCTGGGGCTCCTGGGTGCCTCAGTGGCTTAAAGCCTCTGCCTTCGGCTCAGGTCATGATCTCAGGGTCCTGGGATCCAGGCCCGCGTGGGACTCTCTGTTCAGCAGGGAGCCTGCTTCCTCCTCTCTCTCTGCCTGCCTCTCTGCCTACTTGTGATCTCTCTGTCAAATAAATAAATAAAATCTTTTTTTAAAAAAAAAGTCCTTAATTCTGACTGGGAAAATGGGATGTGTACTAGATATTTCATTTTTCTCTAATACTTTGTCCTTTTCATATTCTATATTTTTTCAGTATTATATTTGAATCAAGGATCTTCTTAGATATTATGAAATCATTTTGAGTTATCTTTCCTCAGTCCTTCTGATTTCTGCCTTTAATTCAACTTTACAGATATAAAGAATTCCTAAGTAGGAATTCACATATTATCTTTAGAAAGTTATTGTTAAAAAAATTAAGTAACTAGAAAGTGAATGAAAATGAAAACAATTATCAATCTCTTTACCTTATCACTGAACCTTTCAATTATTACTTTTCTGCATAAAATTAAGTTTCACAACTACTGGTCCTTGTAGTATTTTACTCTTGTAATAATAAATAATGATATTCAAGTAACTGACAGAATTTCAACACATAAAACCTATGAGAAAATGCTCATTCTTAATTATACAGAGAATGCTCACCTGTAATTGAAAGAGAAAATTGAGACATTAATAGTAAATCTAAGTGACATGCCTCATTTATTTTACCGATGTTGTTAGGCTATTATATATGATGGTAAGTATTTTTACACACAAATTCAAGAATGCCAGAAATGACACTGAAGTAGCTATTTGGCTGTTCAGTCTTTCAAAGGCTGAAACCAGAGCTAAAGCCGAAGAGCAGATTTTAGATCAATACCCAAACTGTATCTGTACTTGCATATCACCCTAATAAAGCAATAATCATATTTAAGGTAACAGTAAAAACACCAACAATTTTCATTTCTAAAACAGTCATGATATGTCAGACGTTCCATATTATTTAACTTACTTCTCACATAGGCCTATAAAGCAGTACCACTGGTCTTCCTCATTCTACAGAGAAGGAAACTGAGTCTTAAAGAGACTTGCCTAAGTCGCATGATTAATAAGTGGTTATTCTATTATGAAACAAGGTCCAAACTAGCACTCACAAGACACTTGGCAAAACTGGAACTTAATTTCCAAAAAACAATATAAGCCTTAAATAAGAGTCAAAGATAACTAAAATCATTCTCACTTAGGCAAGTTAATGTAAGGGTGGAGAGGGAGTCCTAAAAATTCCTATGGGACTAAGGTAAACTTCTGATCCCAAGAAAAATAAGAGCAGCTCTGGAAGCCAGCAATGTGCAGGCTTCTGCTATATGCAAGAAACCTGGGATCTTTAAATTCTGTTCTGTACTACACTAGACAGCTGTCTGGATCTGGTGAGGGACTAGTTAAACTGTAAAAATTAGCAACACATTCTCATGAAGAGTTTCAAATGCCTAAATAAAATCTCTACAAAGAAGATTACTTGCAATTTTCAGAGCTAAGGCCGAAAAATAAACAAGTTCTATATAATCAACTAAAGATTAAAATATAGTTCTTATACTTGAATAGTTACTTAAAAACAAAAGAAATTAATGAGTTACTACTGAAATATGGAAAATGGGTAAAACTGATAATGAACTTGATGTGGACATGCCTATGTCTATCTTTTCTGTAGATGTTAGACTACTGCCAACAATGTAGAATTAATTCTCCAAGTGACTACCATAGTATGTTGTAAACTGAAGTCAAGACATATTTGCATTATGACTATTAAATGGTCAATAAGCCGGAGTAAACTTTCAAACCATAAGTCAAATTGTCTCACTCCTTTGGTTAAAATCCTCCACTGACTTCTCATTACAACAGAATAAACTCTGTCCTTACTGTGGTTAGGAAAGTTCTGGTGGCTCCCACCAATTCTCTGGCCTCATCTTCCTCTCTCCCTCTTCTCCGGTGAAAATGGCCTTCTTTCTTTCTCTCCATTTTGCCAAGCCGTTGCACATAACAGAGGCCCTCTGCTGGATGTCCTTGCTTGGAATATCCTTCCATCAGATCTTTGCCCTACATGAGAATAGGGACATACCTGCTTTGCTTACATCATCCATGCCCTGAGCACTACTCCTAGCACAAAGTAAGTACCTGATGGTATTTACTGACTAAATAATGAATGTTATCATCCCAAGTGTCCCATAGATCAGTTTTCAACAAAGGACACATTGCCCAGCTGCAAGGAGAGTGACTAGCCAATAGCCTCGAGGTGTTAGCTCCATTTAATGTTTGCCTCAGCTTTCCAGTCAAAGACATGCTCCTCTCAGGAAGTCCACAGCCAACACCTGAGAAATGGTGGAAGAGTCTAGCCATTTCCACCCAATGCAGGACTCCTCCAACCTTTGCTCGGAAAGTCTCTGTTGGGTTGGTAGGGACTTGATCAAGTCAGCATTATGATGTGGTAATTGCTCCTAACTAACACTCATCCCACTCTTTCCTTTTCACATGTGTTCCTCCCCAGTAAACCCTTAGCAATCCAAACTCCATCTCAGTGTCTTCTTCCTGAAGAAACCAACAGGCAGTGTTCCCATTTCAAAAATCACTCCTTATGCCTATAGTCAGCACATTCAAACCCCAAACTAAAAATAACTTTATTCTTCTTTATGAATAAACTTCATCTTATTTTTGAGAGGCAGTTACTAACATTAAAATTTAAAGCTACTATTCAATTTAGAGGCCTATTCATTTGAACTATTTAGGACACTTCCTTACAAATAATATATTAGTTACCAAGGAAAAATGAAGCACTGCTTTTACAACTCATTAAATTGCTTTTCAACTTCATATACCCTGTCAGTTCTCAATTACATCCTCCTGGGACAACATCAGGCCAAATATTCCCAGCATTTGAGCATAAAATAAAATTAAACCATGAAAAATGCACATACATGAAAGAATAAAGTGTCTACTAAAAAAGCCTTTTATGAATTAGAATTTAAATTTTGAGAATTGCTTTACACCAATGGTTAGGCCATACTAATTTTTTTTTTAATTCAGTGAGTTAAAATGAGCAAACAGTATTCCTCCTACACGTAGTAATCACAGAATAGGTGAACAATTTTTAAATCCAAGTATTTTAAAGGAAGGCTAAGCCTCCCATAGGAAATAAAAGTGGAAATGAGTCCAAGGGAGAAAATGGCTTGGTTCCACACCCTTAAAATTGCCTACAGCAATGCATCAAAAATAAAATAAAATAAGCCCCCGGAGTCCAGGTCAGCAGCATAGTGTTACAACTTAAGCATTGGGTCATCAGTGGCAATGGTAGGCTGATTAAGGGTTGAGGTAATATATTTACCTACTGTAGTAAGGAACTGTGTAACAGTACTGCCAACAGTACAAAGAGTTCTTGTGTGGATATCATGTACAAAGAAACACTATAGCCATCTGCTTATATTTTAATATTAAATTATGAAACATACCAGAATAGTTTAAGAACTAAACACAGATAAACTATATGATAAACATTAATAGTTCAACTTGTTAAAAAAAATAAAAATTGAACTCTCCAGCAATCTATTAATTATATTTTCCAAGAAAAAAAAATCTCAATTTTATTACTCACTAAAATGTGATCCTAATTGAAATAACCTTCTTCTATCATAGGGATAAAAGCAAAAATAAAACGGTAACATGGAAAAAGGCAATTTTTCAAGTAATAAAGCCACTCTCAAATAAAAGCAAAGTTTTTTAAACCTACGCATTAATACATTAAATTTAACACTGATTTGTCTGCATATTTAACAGGTAACTCCAATCTGTGGAGTAAACAGGTATGAATTACATTATGTCTATTTCTAGTCAAAGCTCTTGGTAAACCTATTTTGCAATTAACCAAGAAAAGAGTCAGAGAGAAGAGTCTGACTATATTTGTGTTCCCGGCACAAAGTGCCTACCACAAAGACTGGCATACCATGTTTGTGACATATATGCGTTTACTAAATGCAAAAATTAATGAATACTCCAAGGTCAGTTTTTTTAACCAATAATTTTGATTTCTGAAAGTCACTATAAATAACCTGTAACATGTATTTTGAGCAAGACTGATACTAAGAATCATTACACAAAAGATGATGTCCAAGAATCATAAAAAGTGTCCCTATATTAATTCAATATTTCTTAGGATATTTTCACAGGAAAATAACTATTAAAATACTAACATGCACAAAGATGCAAAATGCTTTACCTAATACACAACTATCAATCACCTAAATTCCAGGTGTTAATGAATTCCTGAAAAATTAACTCAGTGGAATACAATTTAATAGTTCGATTTAAAAACATTTTTGAAGCATAGACTACATATCTGGCATCATGGTAGATGACATACTCTGAGAACAGAAAAGAAGTACACCTAACTCAAACTAGGGTATATGGCGCTTCAGTTAGGCCTTAAAGAAAAAGTAGTTAAGCAGACAAGAGGAAGAAATTATTATGAGGGTAGGAAAGTGTTCCAGGCAGATGCAACACCATGCAACAATGAAGAAGGATGAGAGATTATGTGCACTTGGGCAGCCAGTATTTCAAAACAGCTAAAGGAAAGGGCTTGAAGAACGTTTCCAGAGATGAGTCTGAGAGATCACAAAATGACCTTGTACTGACTTGTGACGAAATTTTATCTTGAAGATAAATGGGAAACCACTAAAGGGCATAATCAAAATTCCATTTTATAAAGACCACAGACTACAGTAGAGAGAAAGAACTGGAAAAGAACAAGAAAGGACTGGGAGATCACCTGGTAAGACCCCAGCTGAAAATAAGACATGGTAACACAAGGTAGAGACCAGAGGTCAGTTTTTGTTTTTGTTTTTTTTAGAAAGCATTTTTCCTTGTTTTTAATTTTTTAAATTTAAATTCAACTTAGTTAACATGGTGTATTATTAGTTTCAGGGGTAAAATTTAGTGATTCATCAGCTGCATATAACACCCAGTGCTCATTACATCAAATGCCCTCCTTAATATCCATCCTCTCTGTCAAATAAATAAAATTGTTTAAAGAAGAAGATGAAGAATTGACAGAACATGATGACCTTCTAAGTGTTTTGTGTAAGACAACAGGTTAATAATGTTGGTACCCTTAGTTATGATGATAGAGGAAGAGTTAAATTTCATCTTGACTATTAGTGAGTTTTAGATATCTTAGCACATGCAAGTGAATTTCTCAGTTTCAGGAGGAAGATCTAGGCTAGGGAACTCAGTGAAGCAGCTGTCAGTGTACGAGTGGTAGCTGGAGCCACATAGAAGGAAGAGCTTACTCCAATTACCTCACTGAAGTAAAAAAGACAAAGGACAAAAGCCCACAAATCAAGAATATGCTTCTATGTGTGTCAAATATGCAGTCAAGAAAGATAAAAACTACAAAACATACACTGGGTTTAGCACCAAAGGTAAGTAGAAAAGCAACATGTATATCATTCTAAGTTACTTCTCTGTGAAGGAAAAAAGGAAGATAAATGAGAAGTTGAGAGGGACTGAGAATCTAAGTAACTTTCTTTGTATGCTTTTCACAATGGGAGAGACCAAAGTATGTGACCACCAAGAAGGAAAAAATTGTAATACAATGTTATAAAAGAAAAATATAACATAAAATGGTATATACATAATATAGAATGATGTAAAACTTTATGTATAAGGACACAGATTAGAAGAGAACATGGAAAATTAAAAACTCATGTTATACTTGTGGTATTTTTTCCTCTTATGATTTTCTTTAATGTTGTCCTATGCTTTCAAAATTTAAAAATGAGTAAAAAGGGAATAACCACTATACATGTCCTCACCGAATTCCATCATAATATTAAAATAATTAAAGAAGTATAGTCTTATGATTAATAATCTAATGAAAAATATATTCATGTTTCAATTCTAATTTTCTAATAATCATCTAACCTAATCTTAAATGTGCATTCTTTAAAGTGATTTGGTTGTTTCAGAACATCCCAGTTCTATAAGACTTCCCTGTCTCACTAAACTTGGAAAATATGAGGCAAATGGCATATTAACTTGAACAATCATAAAAATGCTTAGAAAGTAAAAGGCTCATTTAATGAAAAAAACTTAGAAATGTTTCCATATGTTTCTATGAAGTATTCTTTCCCCACTAAATGAACACATTCAAGATTTTGTTTCTGGCTTTGTTTCAGAAAAAAAAAAAAATAGCCTATCTGCATAGTATGGCACTTACAAGTACATCTCAGTCATGCAATAGTAATGTCGCAGCTAATATATCAAATAAAAATCACATTCAAGCCCACACAACCTCACAGACCCAAAATCTTCCTTTCTATTAAGAGTATTCCTGAGAGAGCTTTCACTACACCTCACTGCTAATGTCACATGACTTGTTAGAGGTTAAATCCTAAAACTAAAATATCAAACAGTTTGGAGTACAGTTGTGAATGATGTAAAAACCCAACTTTCTCTAGGTATAAATTATGAGTATTTCCTTTTTTTACAAAAATGGGTGCCAAAGCGGTGAAAAGAAAGCATTAACTATATCTCACCATACTGATTTTTTAAAGTATATTTCATCATTATATTAAAGACATGATAAAATAATAATACTTCACATAATACTTAGAAAAACTGTGGCATAGTTTGAATCCATGTCTATTTAATTCCATATACATGTATGTGGAAATACTCCATTACATATTAAAAGTACTCAATTCTCTAGAGCAGTTATCACAAATTTCACGTAGTTGTGTAACCAACATTATCACTACCCTATCCATGTATCATCTGTGCTCTTATTTAATAAAGTAAAGATGCAGCAGTGCTGCACAGTGGCTAAGAGCTCGGACACTGTACAAACACATGTACTGATATTATAGCTCTGTCACCTGCTAGATCTATAACCAAGAACAAAACTTTTCATCTCTCTGTATTTCAGTTTCTCATCTGTATAATGTACAAAAGGTACAATAATAGCACCTTCTTCTTAAAACCGTTTTGAGGATTAAATGACCCAATAGATATAAAGTACTTACAAGACTGCATGGCACATATCACATAGCCAATAATTAGCTAATACAATTTTTTTCTTGTACTTCATGATAAATTTGTTTCATGAGCAAACTCTTATTCCATTACCTTAAACAATAATATCTGAAAGCAAAGTATAATATGTGGGATATACTTTTTCTCAATATGCAGTAAAATAGTTTCTACAATTAAAAATAAGGTTTATAACATACTACTTAAAGTCATCTCCAGTACCAAAGTGGTATTGCAGGGACACCTGGGTGGCTCAGTTGGTTGAGCGTCTGCCTTCGGATCAGGTCATAATCCCAGGATCCTAGGATCAAGGCCAGAGTCAGCCTCCCTGCTCAGCAGGGAGTCTGCTCCTTCCACTCCCTCCATATGCTCTCTTTCTCTCAAATAAATATTTTTAAAAAGCGGTACTGCAACAATAATGAACACTTAATGTTCATTAAGAGCCACTTTTTGAAACACACATTTTGAGCCACCTTTTGAAATATACATTTAAAAACTATGTGCCTCAAAAAAATAGTTTAAATCCATTCAAAGGAAATGGAGACATTTAAGTAATTAACATCCTATGATAAATACACTGCTGGATATTACAAGAAAAATAAACAGTGCTTTCTATATGGAAAGGACATTAGAAAACAAAAAATGCAATACCATTCAAAGAGTAACTGTCACCCTGTTCCATTCTTTTAAGGATTTAAAAATCCCACTGGTTCTAGAGTGCCTGGGTAGCTCAGTCAGTTAATCCTGGTACTCTGATTTCAGCTCAGGTCCTGATCTCTAAGTGGTGAAATAGAGCCCCATGCTCAGCAGTGGGTCTACTTGAGATTCTCTCTCTTCCTCTCCCTCTTCCCCTCCTCCTCCCGCTGCTCACATGTGTGCTCTCTCTCTCCAATAAATAAGTCTTTTTAAAAAATCCTACTGGGGCCACTTGAGTGGCTCAGTCAGTTAAGCAGCTGAAGGTAGTTCAAGTCATGATCCCAGGGTCCTGGGATGGAGGCCTGCATCAGGCTCCCTGCCTCTCCCTCTACCCCTCCCCCCTGCTTGTGTGCACTCTCTCTCTAACAAATAAATAAAAATCTTTAAAAAAAAATCTCACTGGTTCTCCTATCAAACAAAATTCCTCTTAGTTTTAGTTCCTTTCCTTTACTGAATTAAAAACTGTTACCTTTCATAAAATCATGACATAATCCAGCATATACTTTACTCTTGACGTCAATAAAATTAGTAACACCAGCCACCAATTACTAAGCCAAGAACTGTGATGAATGCAATTTATCGCTACAAACCATAAAAAATATATTATTATCCCTATTTTACAATGAAGAAGCTGAAAGAAACTAAGCAACATGCTTAAGGATCCCACAACTACAAAAATGGCAATGAGGAGGAGGGGGGTAAGTTGGGAGAAAAATTTAAACCATAAGGTCTGGACTATACCAGACAGCCAAGAATTGTCCTTCAAAGTAGTCATAAGCTAACTGCATCACTGTTTCATTCATCAAAACATTTTTGGTACTCCTCACAACTACATTAATGGCCTACAAGTTATTCTTCTGAATTGTCCCAATGATAGCAAATCTTGATCATTTTAGGGGTAAAGCTGAATATCTGAAAGAAACATCATTTAGAACAGTAAAGTAAGTGACACTGGATCTCAAGAGATCTTTATATTCTAACACACAGCCTGACTTTAGATATATACACAAAATTACATTTTGTTTCTCTCTGTGACAATCTTTAAAAGAAATGTGTATTTAAAACTAGGTACTAATTTCTCATATATATACTAAATTGCCTACAAAAACTTTGTAAAGAAGTTTTTAAAATCTGTGAACATAGCAATGTCTACATATTGGAAAGTACTGGCCAAAAGAATTACTTAGAAAAGCAAGAGTTGGGGCGCCTGGGTGGCTCAGTTGGTTAAGCGACTGCCTTCGGCTCAGGTCATGATCCCGGAGACCTGGGATCGAGCCCCACATCGGGCTGCCTGCTCGGCGGGAAGCCTGCTTCCCTCTCTCACTCCCCTTGCTTGTGTTCCCTCTCTGGCTGTGTTTCTCTCTGTCAAATAAATAAAATCTTAAAAAAAAAAAAAAAAAAGCAAGAGTCACTTGGATATGTAAGTTTTGATCGCAGTATAGAAGGATAGGCTTCAAAGGCATATTCTTTAGAGAATAGCCATTAAAAAGTCTCTCTGGCTTTAAAAGCCAATTATTTTTCTCATTTTAGAATTTTCTTCAATTTACCTTCAAATAGCTTATATGAAACCTGCTCATTACATTTCAAAATATTTTCTAATGTGTGATCAGCAATACTGCTCAAAATTCTGATTAGTAAAGAATAAAATTAGAAAGTTTGTCAGTTCTTCTGGTGAATCTTTGGATTTGGAATCCATCCAAAATCGTGTTAGCTCTTTCACCAATGTATAGATTCATGTTCAAATTACAGATTCATATTCCCTAGGTGTCCAATATAACCTATAACTTTTCTTATTTGTCTCAATCAAATCTTAATTTTGTTACTTTAATCCAAAGCACATTTTAATCTTTTACACTTCTTGGCCTTAGAGATTCACATTATATGAATAATTTCAATCAATTTAGAATTAACATCTAGTTTAATGTCCATAAAATATATGACATTCTTTCCATCATGACATCAATAGAAATAAATAAAAATGAGTCTAGGTGGAATACCAATTAATAGATATCTGGTGAAGATTCCAAACCATCAGTTATTATACTTTGTATAATATAATGATATGTATTTCTTAGGACTCATATTGGACAGAAACGGAAAACCAACTACCTTAAACAAAACACTGGGATTAACTGGCTTATGCAATACAAAGACGGATTGAAAACCTAATGATAATAAAGAAAAGACCACTGGTACTAAAAATCTCAAATGACTCCAGAACTCTGTTTCCTTATCACTTTGGATCACTTTCTCTGCAGACCAGATTTCTCACCAGACCAAGACACAAACAATGATAATTCCTACTCCCTACATTCTATGTCTTCTACCAATAGAAAAAAACTAACTTCATTTTCTCTGATTCTATGTTCAAAAATCCCATACAAGGATTCTGACTAGCCCAATTTGGGACGTAACAAATTTTTAACTTATAGGTAGGCACCACTACTGACTTGGCATGGGTAAACAGTCAAACATAAAGAGCAAACTAAAAAAGCAAACCAGGCTTGGCCACAACATTTTGGATTTATGTGAAAAAGGAACAGCTATCCCCAAGGGCAACCTTCAACTCCACTCCACCTCCTGAAGCAAAGCCATAGGCTTAATGGGGCATTTGATACATGGAGGTTCCCCAAAATGCCAGATTCAGTAAGGGTTCAACTAAACTGAAACATAGTGGTGTCTACTGTGCTACTACAGCTATTCAACCTTGGCTCCCAGAGGTGTGAACCAGCTCGGTGAGCAGAATTCAAAGCCATTCACATAATTCTGCCTAATGGTACTTTGATAAATGCTGTTTTAATTTACTGACCCTTAAGTTGTTGTCACTGGCTTAGCTGTTTGGTCTGTCACTGGATAACTACAAACTGGCAGATTAAAGTCTAAAAATTAGGTATCACAACGTACAGAAGAAAGATAATATAGGGGCACCTGGGTGCCTCAGTTGGTTAAGCACCTGCCTTCAGCTCAAGTCATGATCTCAGGGTCCTGGGATCCAGGCCCTCATCCAGCTCCCTGTTCAGTGAGGAATCTGCCTCTCCCTCCATGGCCCCCTCCCAACTCAATGCTCACTCACTTGCTCTCTCAAATAAATAAATAAAATCTATTTTTAAAAAAAAAAGGTAGTATAGAAAAAGAAACAACAGCAGAAAAAAACTAAAGAAAAAAATCACAGCTGATCAAATCATCTGTGAATTTTTTCATGTCCACAGTAAGGGCCCTTTCTCTGAGACCAACTTGAATCAACCAGTACTACCCAGACTGCCCACCACTGCTGCCCAGACCCATTACTGCATCAGACAGACAACAGCATAGACAGCACAGAAAATAAAGGACATTGTTTCCAATGCAGAGGATACCACAGTATGGTTGACTCATGACTACCCAAAGTCAACAATCTGTAACGTGGAGGAAAAGGCTGCATTACACTAAGCACTGCCACCCCATCCACATCCAGTAAATGTATTTCTTCCAAACTCACTACTTCAGACCTTTAACCCCTAAGTTCCATTCATTTTGATAACCTATTTCTGGCCACACCAATTTAGCATTCAAAATTAAGTGGCTACTTATTTTTTCATGTTTAGGACCATTTATCAGCTAACAGTGGTATACCTTCTCTTCTAAAGGTAACAAAACAGGTCAAAAGTTAGACTATTTGATGGACACTCTGTGCTCCCTAATCCACAGGCAGGCATCTAGTACTGTCAAGCGCTAGTATGGCCTCCTGATAAATCAATGAGGAAGATTTTTGACTCAACTTCTCTCATTTTCTTTTGGTCCACATCATAGATTATTATAAGGTAATATATTGTTTTAAGAACGATGCAGAAAAGACTTAACAACAGCAAGCCTAAGGCCTCTGTCCCTACAAAGGCCCACTTGGAAAGTTGGCCCTTCACTGGAAGCATGCAGGACCTTGCCTTGCCTCCATTCTCTAATTGATAAGAATGATTTACTGTGATTAGTCTTTTGCACAAAAAAAGTGGCTTATACTAAACACCTGCTTTTGGAGCATGCTCATGTACCCCTCACAGGAAGTAGCACATATATGGATTTTTCCTGTCTTTTTCCCTTGCAATCTGACATGTACTCTTATTACCTTGCTGTCATAAATCTTAACCATGAGGATAACTATATGCTGAGTCATATGACTTCTGCTGGAGAATCTCCAAATGTAGGGATATTGGAAACACCAGACACAAAAATCCACAAGGCAATTGTATTTTAACAATTTTTCACAGGTAACTTAAATTATACTCTTTTCCTATAATTATCTCCCATAATTTAATTATAAATTTTATTTTATTGACTTTGAACACTAAAAAGGACAGATCTCTTGGCTCCCATCCACTCTACTACAGATGGCATCAGGGCGGTAATCTTAGGAACTGATAAAATCTGTAAACTATTTCCATTCTGAATATTCCTCAAAAAAAAAAAAAAGCAGATAAACAAACATTTATCTGTAGATATTCTCCAAAGTAAATACTAGTTCCTGAGCATATAACAGGAGAGTAAATGAGATGTGGTACCTGCTGTCATGAAACCTATTTTCTACATAAGAAAAATCCTCTGAGGAACTGACAGTTGAGCAGGACTCAGGAGGATAAATAAAAATATATTAAGTAAGTGAAACAGATGGAGAAAGCTCTGCAGAAAGTTGGGATATCGTGACAGAAGTGCAGCTCTTTGAGCAGCTAAAAGGTTCATGGAATACAGGGTCTGATTTAAGTTTTCATACAATTAACAGAAAGACAAAAAAGGAGTGCTAGGATCACATCTGAACTTTTCAAAGATCACTAAAAGTGTTAGACAATGGGCCAAAAGGGGAAAAAGACAGTACATGTTAGACAATGGACCAAAAGGGGAAAAACATGTGAGACAATGGACCAAAAGGGAAAAAGAAATAATGAAACTGACCTTAAGTGTCAGAGACAAAGATAGAGGGATGGATGTATTATAAAAGTACTTAGAGGAGGGAGGGGCAAGATGGCAGAGAGGTAGGAGACTCTGTTTCAAAAGATCTCCTGACGTGACCTAAATTATCTACCAGGACAATCTGAAGACCCATGAAATCAGACTGAGATGTAAGACTACACACTTCTGGATCATTTCTGGATCTCTACCCGGACAGAAAAACATCAGCAGAGAGTGGTGACTTCTGATTGCTCTGAAACCTTCCAGCAAACAATTCATCTGGATAATGGTTGAGACTTTCAGCTATACATCCCCTCAACCACTCGACAAAAATGACTCGGAAGAGGAACGACCAACAGAAGAAAAACGCAGAGATTGCAACCCCTGTCACAGAATTACTGGAAATGAACATAAATAGTAAGTCAAAAATGTAATTCAGAGCAGCAATTATCAAAACAAAGGCTAACTTGTAAAAGAACATTAGTCTCAAGATAGAAGCTCTAATGACAAAATTGAAAGCCGAAGTTAGACAGGCTATTAATGAGATGCAATCTAATTTAAATATGCTAACAGCTAGAGTAAACGAAGCTGAAGATCGTATTAGTGATTTAGAAGACAGCTGGATCAAGAAGGAAGAGCAAGAGAAGTCTTGGAACAAACAGCGAAAATCTCATGAAAATAGAATTAGGGAAATAAATGATGCCATGAAACGCTCCAATATCAGAATTATTGGAATCACCGAAAGAGTTGAGAGAAAGAGAAGCCTAGAAGATATAGTTGAACAAATCATGGATGAAAATTTCCCTAATCTGGTGAATGAAACAAATATTCGTGTCCTAGAGGCAGAGAGGACACCCCACAAGATCAATGAGGTCGGAAAACCTCCAGGAACATAACTGTGAAATTCATGAATCATAAAATCAAAGAGTATGTCTTAAGAGCAGCTAGGGGGAAGCAATCCCTTACGTATAGAGGGAGGACCATCAGAATAACATCAGACCTATCCACAGAAACCTGGCAAGCCAGAAAGGGCTAGTAAGAGATATTCAGGAAATTACATGAAAAAAATATGCAACCAAGGATAATGTACCCAGCAAGGTTGACTTTCAGAATGGAAGGGGAGATAAAGAACTTCCAGGACTGCCAAGGTCAAAAAGATTATGCAACCACCAAGCCAGCACTACAAGAAATATTAAGAGGGGTTCTATAAAAGAGAAACGAACCCAAGAGTGACACAGAACAGAAATTTACAGAGGTAATCTATAGAAACATGACCTTCGCAGGCAACATGATGTCAATAAAAACTTATCTATCAATAAACACTCTGAATGTGAATGGCCTAAATGCTCCAATAAAAAGACACAGGGTTGCAGACTGGATAAAATGACAGGACCCATCCATACGCTATTTACAAGAGACACATTTTGAATCTAAACACACTTCCAGATTGAAAGTGAGGGGATGGAGGACCATCTTTCATGCCAACGGACCTCAAAAGAAAGCCGGGGTAGCAATTCTCATATCAGACAAATTGGATTTTAATCTAAAGACTGTAGTCAGAGGCACAGAAGGACACTACATCATTCTCAAAGGGTCTATACACCAAGAAGATCTAACAACTGTAAATATTAGGCCCCCAACATGGGAGCAGCCAACTACATAAGCCAACTGTTAAGCAAAATAGAGTCATATTGATACAAATACATTAATTGTAGTGGATCTTAACACACCACTCTCAGCAATGGACAAATCATGTAAACAGAAAATTAACAAAGAAACAAATTCCTTCAATGACAAATTTGACCAGATGGATCTTACAGATATATTCAGAACATTCCACCCTAAAACAGCAGAAAACTCATTCTTCTTGAGCGCACATGGAACTTTCTCCAGAACAGACCACATGCTGGGTCATAAATCAGGGCTCAACCGATAGCAGAAGATTCAGATTATTCCCTGTATATTCTCTGACCACAATGCTGTGAAACTGGAACTCAACCACCACAAAAAGTTCAGAAGAAAATCAAACACTTGGAAGCTAAAGACTATCTTGCTCAAGAATCTGTGGATCAACCAGGAAATCAAAGAAGAACTGAAACACTTTATGGAAATCAATGAGAATGAAGATATATCAAAGTAAAACCTATGGGATACAGCAAAGGCAGTCCTAAGGGAGAAATACATAGCCATCCAAGCCTCACTCAAAAAAAATTGAAAAATCCCAAATACACCAACTCTCAATATGCCTTAAAGAACTGGAAAATCAATAACAAATTAAACCAACCCCACACACAGGATGGGAAATAATTAAGATTAGAATAGAGATCAATGAACTAAAAACTACAGATACAGTAGAACGCACCAATGAAACTAGAATCTGGTTCTTTGAAAGAATTAATAAGACCGATAAACCACTGGCCAAACTAATCCAAAAGAAAAGGAAGAAGACTCAAATTAATAAAATTATGAATGAAAGGGGAGAGATCAAAATAGAAACAATCAGAAATTACTATCAAGGGGCGCCGGGGTGGCTCAGTTGGTTAAGTGACTGCCTTCGGCTCAGGTCATGATCCCGGAGACCCGGGATCGAGTCCCACATCGAGCTCCCTGCTCGGTGGGAAGCCTGCTTCTCCCTCTCTCATTCCCCCTGTTTGTGTTCCCTCTCTGGCTGTGTTTCTCTCTGCCAAAGAAATAAATAAAATCTTAAAAAAAAAAAGAAATTATTATCAACAATTATATGTCAATAAGTTTAACAACCTAGAAGATATGGATACATTCCTGGAAACCTATAAACTTCCAAGACTGAAACAGGAAGACACTGACAATCTGAATAGACCTATATCTAGTAACGAGACTGAAGCAGTGATCAAAACCTCCCAAAAAATAAGAGCCCAGGAGCAGACAGATGCCCTGGGGAATTCTACCAAACATTCAAAGAAGAAGTAACACCTATTTTCCTGAAGTTGTTTCAAAAAAATAGAAACAGAAGGAAAACTTCCAGAATCTTTCTATGAAGCCAGCATTACTCTAATCCCCAAACCAGACAAAGACCCCATCAAAAAGGAGAATGTCAGACCACTATCTATGATGAATATGGATGCCAAGATTCTCAACAAGATCCTTGCTAACAGGATCCAACAATACATTAAAAAGACTATCCACCATGACCAGGTGGGATTTATCCCAGGGATGCAAGGGTGGTTCAACACTCGCAAATCAATCAACATGACAGAACAAATCAATAAGAGAAGAGAGAAGAACCACATGGTACTCTCAATTGATGAAGAAAAGGCATTTGACAAAATACAACATCCATTCCTGATTAAAGCTCTTCAAAGTATAGGGATACAGGGAACATTCCTTAACCTCATAAAATCTATCTATGAAAAACCCACAGTGAATACCATTCTCAATGGGGAAAAACTGATAGCCTTCTGCTTGAGATCAGAGAAATAAGATGAGCATGCCCACTGTCACCACTACTGTTCAACATAGTGTTAGAAGTCCTAGCAACAGCAATCAGACAACAGAAAGAAATAAAGGTATTCATCTTGGCAAAGAAGAAGTCAAACTCTCTCTCTTTGCAGATGACATGATACTCTATGTGGAAAACCCAAAGGACTCTACCCCCAAACTACTAGATCTCATACAACAATTCGGTAATGTGGCAGGATACAAAATCAATGCACAGAAATCAGTTGCGTTCTTATACACTAACAATGAAAATATAGAAAGGGAAATCAGAGAATCGATTCCATTTACTATAGCACCAAAAACTATAAGATACTTAGGAATAAACCTAACCAAAGAAGTTAAAAGATCTGTACTCTAGGAACTACAGAACACTCATGAAAGAAATTGAAGACACAAAAAGATGGAAAAGCATTCCATGCTCATGGATAGGAAGAATAAATATTGTTAAAATGTCTATACTGCCCAGAGCAATCTATACTTTCAACGCCATTCCAATCAAAATTCCACCAACATTTTTTAAAGCATTGGAACAAACAATCCTAAAATTCGTATGGAGCCAAGAAGGACCCCAAATTGCTAAGGAATTGTTAAAGAAGAAAAACAAAGCTGGGGCATTGCATTACCCAACTTCAGACTTTAGTGCAAAGCTGTGATCACCCAAGACAGCATGGTACTGGCACAAAAACAGACAAATAGACCAATGTAACAGAGTAGAGAGTCCAGATATGGACCCACAAATCTATGGTCAAATCATCTTTGACAAAGCAGGAAAAAATATCCAGTGGGAAAAAGACAGTCTCTTCAATAAATGGTGCTGGGAAATTGGACAGCTACGTGCAGAAGAATGAAGCTAGACCATTCTCTTACACCACACACAAAGGCAAACTCGAAATGGATGAAAGACCTCAAAGTGAGTCAGGAATCCATCAAAATCCTAGAAGAGAACATAGGCAGTAGCCTCTTTGACATCGGCCACAGCAACTTCTTTCAAGACATGTCTCCAAAGGCAAAGGAGACAAAAGCGAAAATGAACTTTTGGGATTTCATCAAAATAAAAAGCTTCTGCGGGGCGCCTGGGTGGCTCAGTTGGTTAAGCGACTGCCTTCGGCTAAGGTCATGATCCCAGACACCCGGGATCGAGTCCTACATCGGGCTCCCTACTCGGCGGGAAGCCTGCTTCTCCCTCTCTCATTCCCCCTGCTTGTGTTCCCTCTCTGGCTGTGTTTCTCTCTGTAAAATAAATAAAATCTTTAAAAAAAAAAAAAAAGCTTCTGCACTGCAAAGGAACAAAGAGGCAACCCACGGAATGGGAGAAGATATTTGCAAATGACACACAGACAAAGGGCTGATATCCAAGATCTATAAAGAACTACTCAAACTCAATATCTAAAAAGAAGATGAACACATCAAAAAATGGGCAGGAGACATGAAGAGGCACTTCTCCATAGAAGATATACAAATGACTAACAGACACATGAAAAAATGTTCATCATCACTAGCTATCAGGGAAATTCAAATCAAAGCCACACTGAGATACCACCTTACACCAGTCAGAATGGCCAAAATTAACAATACAGGAAACAACAAGTGTTGGAGAAGCTGCGGAGAAAGGGGAACCCTCTTACACTGTTGGTGAGAATGCAAATTGGTGCAGCCTCTTTGGAAAACAGTGTGGAGATTCCTTAAAAAATTAAAAATAGAACTACCCTATGACCCTGCAATTGCACTACTGGGTATTTACCCCAAAGATACAGATGTAGTGAAAAGAAGGGCCATATGTACCCCAATGTTCATTGCAGCAATGGCCACAATCGCCAAACTGTGAAAAGAGCCAAGGCACCCTTCAACAGATGAATCAATAAAGAAGATGTGGTACATATATACAATGGAGTACTACGCCTCCATCAGAAAGGATGAATATCCAACTTTTACAGCAACATGGACTGGATTGGAAGAGATAATCTGAGCTGAAATAAGCCAAGCAGTGTAAGTCAAGTACCACATGGTTTCACTTACATGTGGTGCTAAGGGGTAATATAGAGGACAGTAGGAGAAGGAAAGGAAATGGGAAGTAGGGGAATACATGGAGAGAAACAAAACGTGAGAGATTCTGGACTCAGAAACAAACTGAGGGTCTTGGAGGGAAGGGGGTGGTGGGATGGGAGAGCCTGGTGGTGGGTACTGAGGGCACGTATTGCATGGAGCACCGATTATGTAGGGCATAAACAATGAATCTTGAAACACTGAAAAAGTTAAATTAAATTTTAAAAAAAAAAGGACTTAGAGGGGTGCCTGGGTGGCTCAGTTGGTTAAGTAACTGCCTTCAGCTCAGGTCATGATGTCGGGGTCCTGCAACAGAGTCCCCGATCGGGCTCCCTGCTCTGTGGGGAGCCTGCTTCTCCCTCTTTCACTCTCTCTGCTTGTGTGCTCTCTTTCTGTAAAGTAAATAAATAAAAACTTTTTTAAAAAGTACTTAGAAAATAAATCTGACAATACTTGGTGACTGATATACTATGGGTAAACCACTGAACACAAGTAGTGAACCATATTTGCCAAGTCCAAATCTAGACAATGGAGAGAAATGCTCAAGTCGAGATGAGTGATCAGAGAAGACATCTGCCCAATAAGAAACAATGAAGTATCCCAACTAGCAAATGTGATATAATCAATAGTTACCTTAATAAAAGGGGGGGGCATTAGATGCCTTCAAATAGTCTGGTAACAGTTAGAGGGGAGTACCACATCCAGAAGGCTACAAGTAAGGAAAAGCCTCCTGATTATAAGGCAGTCTGGAGAGGTAAATTTATAACTTTAGTATCTGTTTTTGTTTTAAGATTCTGAGAGAGAAAGAGAGAGCGCATACATGAGTGGGAGGAGGAGAAGAGGAAGAGGGAGTGCAGAACCTCATGTGCGGCTTGATCTCACAACCCTGAGATCATAGCCTGAGCTGAATGAAAAGTTGGAAGCTCAACTGACTGGTCGATCCTAGGCTCTGATGACCCTAGTCTTTGATAAGACAGGGACTGAAATAGACATTTAGTAACTTAAACAGCAGGTTAACATGACAACTTAACCAACTCAAGTAGAAATTCAATCAGTAAGAGTTAAAGCACAAAGTCAAACCAGAATTAACCACAAAGGTGAGCAGATACTCACCTGATTGTGTATTCCTTAAATCACCCTCAGATTAATGATAGTATCAAACTCAAGGCTGAAAAAAAATGAAGAGATCAAGTAGTTCTAGCTGTAGTGAAGAGTAAGGTGAGTGTGGAATATCAAGTAGGCTCTTAAAGTGAAGAATTACTAAAAAGTGACAATTCCTTTTGGGAACTCCTTATGGGAAAAAAGATCCACAAAAACAGGTCAATCAGATAGGGAAGAAATGATGAGTTCCACTTTGCAATTTACAACGGATATTAATCTAATACCAAACGAAATTTTCAAATGCTATCTCTCATAATCAATTATATTTTAATAAAACAGAATAAAGCTAGGCACCTGGATGGCTCAGTCGGTTAAGTATCTGCCTTTGGGTCAAGTTGTGAACTCAGGGTCTTGAGATCGAGCCCTGCACTGGGCTCCCTATTCAGCAGGAAGTCTGCTTCCCTCTCTCCCTCTGCCTTTGCTCCTCCCCCTCTCTTGATGGAGCATGCTCTCTCTATATCAAATAAGATAAAATCTTTTAAAAAAAAAGAATAAAGCTGTTTCTAATTATAAAATTTTTGTCAGAGGGCTATCATTTACTTTTGATACTAAAATCTGGAGTAAATGTTATTATATTTGATAATTAAAACCAGTGACTTATTACATTTATTTTAATTAGATAGCTGTAATAAATTTTTAATCCAGTTATTATGACTAAGTGGTAATAACTACAAGGTACATCACGTGTCTAAATATGATCTATTACAGCACACTAGATTTTAACATAAAACTTCAGTACAAAAGTTACTACAGTAAAAAATTAAATACTGTGTTTCCCAGGTAGACTGGAAGACTTCTAAAAACAGGGTCCAAAACTAGCACTTACTAGGTATTATGTATCTGCTGAACTGAGCTGATATATCAATCACAATGACACTGCACAGGAGAAAATAACTGCTTGGGTGAATGAAAAAAAGTATTTGCAGGGGAAATACTAATGCTAATACTAAATACTAATACTAATGTTACATTTCAAAGAGAAAAGAAGTAATCAGCATTTCTGTTTTGTTTAGCAAAGGCAGAAGAAAAGGTGAAAATCAAGGTATGTGAGATCTGACTCAGTCAGAGGTGAGGAAGGAGGCTGTAGAGGGCCCAGGTCCTAAAGGGCCATACCAGTAGTGTTTTAAGTTTATCCTGAGAGCAATGAGAAACCATTGACAATTCTTGAATAAAAGAGTGATGAAGTCACTCTTGCCTTCTGGGTGCAGCATTTACAACGGGTGAGCCCACAGGTGCTTAAGTAGACACATGACAGGAAGGGTAGCTAAATCCAGTCTTGGCAACCAAAAGATGAAGGGCTTCAGAGGAAGGCAGGGAAGAGAGCATGAAGCCACCTCCTCAGGAGTCTTCCAACCGCACACCACTGAAATGACCCAGCCCCAATCCCGCCATTAGGATTTGTCATGGTCTTGTCGAGAAGGTCCACAGGACAAAATGCCAGTTACTCCAACTGCTCAGTGTCTTATTGAACAAAGGCCCTAACTAACACATGACTCATCAGGGCCTTCAAGGACAGTCATTCCCATATCCTGAGATTCAGAATCCAGAGGTGCATGTGTCTGATTTCACTCCTTCCATGCCATTCCTTCTTGAATATGCCCAAACATTAAAATTTAAGTATTTTTTCCACACAGGCAGACAAACATACACTTCTCTCTCAGGTTAGCATGCTAACTGAAATGCTTCCCCTTAGCAATTTTTGTCCATGTGTGTGTTTCAGGATTGGGGGATCCACAGCTACTCCATCCACCCTTCATCCACCCATTTATCCATCCTCAGCAAGACATTAAGTCCTGACCAGTCAGGCCCCAGGGTTCACAGCAAGGTTCTCAAACTCATTCAAAACACTGAAGAGGAGGGAACACTATCAAACTCATTTACAAAGCCAGCATTACATCCTGATACAAAACAAAGCCAGACACCACAAGAAAACTAAGAGCTAATATCCCAAATGAAAATAGGTGCAAATATTCTCAATTATATAGTAGCAAATCAAATTCAACAGTACAATAAAATGATCATTCACAATGATCAAGTGAGTTTTATCCCTGGAATGCAGGGATGATTCAAAATATGCAATTCAACAGATGTGACATATCATATTAATGCAATAAAAGAAAAAAATGTAATAATCTCAATCAACACAGAAAAAGCATCTGGACAAAATTCAACATCTGTTCATGAAAAACTCTCAACAAATCAGGTAGAGTACAGAAGAAACATACCTCAACATAACATACACTTTAAATGATAAGCCCACAGTTAATATCATACTCAAAGATGAAAAGCTGAAAGCTTTCATCAGAGATCAAGAATAAGACAAAGGTGCCCACTCTCACCACTCCCATTAAAAATAGTCCTGGAAGGCCCAGCCTGAGCACTGAGGCAAAAGAGGGAAACAAACAAAGGCATCGGAACTGGACAGGAAGACGTAAAATGGTCTATTTGCAGATGACATGATGTTAAATAGGTTAGGTAGAAGCTAGACATGAGCAGTAAAAGTCCCAAGTCCTTGAGGGGAGAACGATAAAGTAGGCAGTGAGTTAGACATGAGCTGGAGGCAAGGATGGTGATAAACACCATATACATTAGCCCAAGGGCACAATATCCTGACCCTGTGTCTTAAAAGAACCTAGGGCTAAGAGAACAAGATCCACAGGTACACAGCATGCCATCTCTGCCCCCATATAATGCCTAGACTCACTGTAATGCATGTTTACTACAGTTATAGCCCCCACCAATGGGGAAAGAAACACTGCCATGATGGTTCTGGTACAAACCATGTAGGGTCAAAAACTCCCCTTGCAAATCTGTGGGAGGAGTCCCCCAAATGACTGGAAGCAGTCTCCATCAGAGACCACCCTGTCCATGATGGAAGAACCCTGCTCACCTAAGAAAGTATACCTGTAGCCTCAGGACAGTTGCCACCTCTTGTTCCACTGGCTCTAATAAAGCTGCTTTCTGCTTTTAATCTGGGCACCGATCTCTAATTTTCTGTGCAGTGCCAAGAGCACAGACACAACACTTTGTGCACTGACGTATACAGAAAATCCTAAAGACTCCACCAAAAAGACTATTAGATTTAATCAATGAATTCAGTAAAGTTGCAGAAAATTAACATACAAAAATAAATAGCATGTCTATACACTAATGACAAATTATCTAAAAAATAAACAATCCCATTTACAATAGCAACAAAAACAATAAAATACAAATGAATTTTACCAAGGAAGAAAAAGATCTGTACAATGAAAACTGTAAGACAATGATAAAATAAATAGAAGAAGACAAAATAAATGGAAACATGGGATCATGTTCATGAATTGGAAATATTAATAATACATTAAAATGTCCATACTATCTGAAGCCATCTACAGATTCAATGTAATCCCTAAAAAATTCTAATGACCTTTTTTAACAGAAATAGAAAAACTATCCTGAAATTTAAATGGAACCACAGAAGACTGAGAACAGCCAAAACAATCTGAAAAAGAAGAACAGAAAGAAGTATCACCGTTCCTGACTTCAAGCTCTATTATAAATCTACAGTAATTAAAACAGTATGGTATTGCCATAAAAACATATACATAGACCAATGGAACAGCATTGAGTCCAGAAATAAACCCATGCATATACAGTCAACTAGCATTTGACAAGGTAACCATAAATACTCATAAGATAGTCTCTTCATTAAATGATGCTAGGAAAACTGGATATTCACAGGTAAAAAGAATGAAACATGACCCCTATCTTACATCATTTATAAAAATCAACTCAAAATAGGTTAAAAACTTAAGACCTGAAACCATAAAACTCCTAGAAGAAAACAGACAAGATAAAAAGCTCTTTGACATGGGTTTTGGCAATAATTTCTTGGATATGACACTTAAACATAAGCAATAAAATAAAAAATAAATGAGTAGAACTCTACCAAACTAAAAAACTTCTGCATTGCAAAGGAAATGATCAACAAACTGAAAAGGTAACCTATAGAATGGGAGAAAATACTGCAAATATTTTGTCTGATTTATCTGATTATCAGGAGTTAATATCCAAAATATATGAAGAACACTTACAACTTACTAGGAAACAAATAATCCAATTTAAAAACGGGTAAAAAACCTGAATAGATATTTTTCCAAAGAAGACTTCAAATGGCCAACAAGTACACTGAAAAGGTGCTGAACATCCACTAATCTTCTGGAAAATGCAAATCAAAATAGCACAAATATCACCTCACACCTATTATTATGGCTTTCATTAAAAAGAACTGATAAATGCTGGCAAGGATGTGGAAAAAAGGAAACCTTTGTGCACTGCTGTTAGGATTATAAATTGGTGCAGCCACTATAGAAGGCAGTATGGAGACTTCCCTAAAAAATTAAAAATAGAACTACTGTATGATCTAGAGATTCTATGTACAAACATAAAGGAAAAGAAACCACCATGTTAAAGAAGTATCCATACTCCCGTGTTCACTCAGCATTATTTACAATAGCCAAGACACAGGAACAACCTAAGTGGTACTCAACAACAAATCGATGGATAAAGAAAATGGGGTGTGTATGTGTGTGTATGTATACAATACAATACTACTGAGCCATAAAAAAGGGGAAATCCTATCATTTACAACATGGATGAACCCTTGAGGACACTATCCTAAGTGAAAGAAGTCAGAGAAAGACAAATATTGTTTTATATCATTTATATGTGACACCTGAAAATTTATAGAAAAAGAACATATTTGTGGTTGTCAGAGGTGGAAGATGGGGTGCAGGGTAACCAGATGATGGTAGTAAAAAGGTACAAACTTCCAGTTATAATGTATAACATGAGGACTATAGTTAATGCTGCATGGTGTATTTGAAAGTTCCTAAAAGCACTCATCACAAAGAAAAAGTGTGTGTGTGTGTGTGTGTGTGTGTGTGTGTGTGTGTGTGTCAAATGAGGTGATGGGTGCTAACTAAACTTAATGAGGTAATCATTTCACAATACAGGTTAAGTCATTTTGCTGTACACCTTAAACTTACAAAGTACTGTATATCCACTATATTTAATAAACCTGAAACAAAATAAATAAGGGAGAAAAAAAATCACCATACTAATTTAGTAACAGAAAAATGCCATAGTTTCACATAATCTGAACTTTCTTTCAAGATTTTATTGAAATTCAAGTTAGTCCGCATATACTACAATATTAGTTTCAGGAGTAAAATTCAGTGATTCATCAGTTGCATATAACATCCAGTACCCATTACATCAAGTGCCCTCCTTAATGCCCATCAACCAATTACACCATCTGCCTACCTGTCCCCCCTCCAGCACCCTTCAGTTTGTTCCCTATAGTCAAGAGTCTCTTACAGTCTGCCTCCCTGTCTATGTTCTTGTTTCTCTTCCCCTATATCCATCTGTTTTGTTTCTTGAATTGCACATGAGTGAAATCATATGGTGTTTGTCTTTTTCGGACTTATTTCCCTTACCATAACACTCTCTAGTTCCATCCACATTGTTGCAAATGGCAAGATTTTGTTTCTTTTTGATGGCTGAGTAATATTCCATTGTATATATACACACTTTCTTTATCCATTCATCTGTTGATAAACATTAGGGCTCTTTCCACGTTTTGGTTTTTGTGGATAGTGCCGCTATAAACTCTGGGGGGCATGTGCCCCTTCGAATCACTATTTTTGTATCTTTTGGATAAATACCTAGTAGTAACTCCTGCCCACTATATAAGGACATCTCTAAAATTAACTT
Organism: Spilogale gracilis; assembly: GCA_004023965.1. Lineage (NCBI taxonomy): Eukaryota > Metazoa > Chordata > Mammalia > Carnivora > Mephitidae > Spilogale > Spilogale gracilis. The sequence continues at coordinate 57,535 of PITA01005493.1, read as the reverse complement.
TACATGGCAAAGTTAGTCCTTTTTGTATCTGTTAACTAAAGATGATCATCTAGTTCCCTCTGTAACAGTGGCAGCCTTACCTTACAACCAAATCAACAAGGATAAGAGTAAAAAAAAACAAACAAACAAAAACAACAACAACAACAACAACAACAATCAATGGACCTATGGAAAATAAAGATGTCAGGTTGGTAGCCTCCCACAACCAAGTACAGACTACTATCCCATAGTCACCGGTCATCTGAGACAGTTCTCACATATACCCTTAATTTTGTAGACCAAAGAATACCATTGCAATAAGAAAGACAAGCAAGCATTTTTATTTTTTAAGGCCTTATAACATGCAAGTTTATTGTTCAACTCCCAGGCATTCAACTCTCTAACACAGTTTCAGGAATACTCTAACTTAAGGTCACGGAATGTAAGTGTATAATGTGTGTACACAGAAACACTGCAAAAACAACTTGAGATCCAATCCAGTGAAATCCAGAGGTGGCCAACACTAAGAATAATGTAGAGTGCTACAGAACTATACTCTAAGAGAACACATAGCTCAATGGAGGGGGAGTCTAAGAATACCAGGTGGGTAAAAGATTTCTAAGGCAGAAGGATTAGAAGTGAGGCACAGAGAATTTCTAGTGTAAAATGAGCTACTCTGTTCTAGAAATTTACTCATAGGATAGGTAATGCTGATTCCCAGAACAAAAATGTACAAATGAGGCTAAATAAAACGGAATTCTAATAGAGTATTCATCTGCCCTCCTCTTTTTACTCAAACACAAAACCAGTCCCAATCTCATTTATTACTCAGGATTGTGCTCATAAGCAGAAAATAATTAGTACATTCTTAATTCTTTAAACTGTACTCACAGAAATATAAGTAATTATGGGGTTCTTCATTTCTTAATAAATTATCACATACACTGTAACTTTTAATACCTGAACATGAATTCAAGTGAAATGGAATCTTTAAATTCAACATTCATTTCGATGCAAAATTCATACAGGAGCACTTTAAAACTCAGAAAATTTACAAATGTGAGGTCTTTTTACCCCAATTTAAATATCAAGAAATCTTACTGGTATCTCTTTTTTGTTTTCTTATTGGTATCTCTTAATGCAAACCTAATGAACACATTTTTAAGACATAGATAAATTTATAGTTGATGTCTTATTGGAAAGAAAATTTTATAACAGCTCAAAATATGTATATCAGAACATATTGGAGGTGTTTTGTAGATGTAGGAAAACAAGCAGTTCACTAACAGAGGAACATAAAAGAGCATATCACTATACTACATCTTTTTCCAAAATAGTTAAAGAACTATTCAACAACTCCAAAACCCTTTTTATATGCACACCTGGGAAGAATACCGTATCCGTAACTTTGCTCAGAGTTACACTGATGTGGTTTTAGACCAGATGTTTAAATGTTACAGTATGTACATTTTCTTCCCCTCTTCTAAGGCAGAAGTAAAGTAAGAGGAATATTTGACTTCACTCCACAAGAGACCTATTTAATAGTTTGGCGGTTATGTAAGTAAAGGTAGCTTGGCTAAGTCAATGTTGACGACATACAGAACGACATGATCCTAATGAGTTGGAAAATATTGGCTCTCATGAGAATAGACCAGATGCTACTGAGCTGAGAAAGCTACTGTATTATTGAATTTCATTTTTATGAGGTAAAATTTATTATTCAACCATTAAGGTATCCCACATGAAATCTTGCATAAAATACTTTTACAGTTACATTCTGGAAAGTAGATTTTTCTTTTAACATTAAGACATCACTTAAATGAGGGTTTCAAATGTCCATCTGATCACTTTCAGCACAGAGTTTAAAGTCTGAAAACAATTTTCCTATATATACCAGATTAATGAAACTACACTGTGAACAAAACAATGCACTACGTGAATAAGGAAAAAGTGATAGCAAGTTCTTGTTTTCCTGAACAAAAAATAGCCATATGTGACGTTGTATTTCATCCTTTGGAGAAAGACAAAGGTTAAAATTTCAATGATTTGAGTACCAGCAGAAACATAAACAAAAATACGTAATTCAATAATCCTAATTAATATATATTTAGTGCAAACATTAACAGTTCTGCTTTATTCTTTATGACCTATTACCTTAATTAGACTCCTAAATCTGGCTATTTTTTCATTACATAATTGCTAATGGAGGAGCAAACTAATTATCTTACTGTATATCTAGTCTCATTTATGAGAGAGAGAGTTTGATGTAACAGAAATTATAGTAACAAAAAGGTCCAAAGAACCTTAAGCTTAAACCAAATTAATCAGTGAGTACCTGTGGGATGATATTTAAGAAAAACACTACATTGTTCTGGGCACAAATTTTCACATGTATATAACACAGGATATATAACCTGCCAACATCAATATTACTGGTAAGAAGCCAGTGAAATTATTGCATGAGACACATCAACCTCAAAAAGGTAAGCGAATTTGGATGATTCAAGTAAGTTTTATAGTATCCAGTCCTCACAGCATGCAGCTCACTAGAGGAGAAATGCTTAGTGTACAGCTGTAACGTATATAAAAGTAGATAAAAGGATAAGATTTGGGGCGCCTGGGTGGCTCAGTTGGTTAAGTGACTGCCTTCGGCTCAGGTCATGATCCTGGAGACCCGGGATCGAGCCCCACATCGGGCTCCCTGCTCAGCGGGAAGCCTGCTTCTCCCTCTCTCACTCCCCCTGCTCGTGTTCCCTCTCTGGCTGTGTTTCTCTCTGTCAAATAAATAAAATCTTTAAAAAAAAAAAAAAAAAGGATAAGAGGATAAGATTTCAAATTTCTATTATCCCACCACATTGCCACATCCATTTATGGACTTGTTGCTCCACTTCCCTTTGGAGTCTCTAGCAAAAGAGAGAATATACAGTTCATCACAGGTTTCTGGGAACTGGGTGTGACCTCTTACAGCTATTTAAAGAGGGACAAAGCACGGTCTCCAAGAATCTCCTATCCTAGAACAACCTCCATACGTAGTATCCCCGTATGTATGATTCCAGCAAGATTCTAGATCCAGGAAAAGAAAATCAAATCAACCCCACAAACAAGAATTTATTTCATACTCACAAGAACTCTATGAATAGGTAAGAAGATATTATCACCATTTTACAGATGAGAAAGTTAAATGAAACTCAGTAAAACAAATGACTTTCCTTTAGACAAATAACTGATTACAGACAGGATTTCCATACTACATTTCAGTGCTCTCTCCAAATTTCAATTATTAAACATGGAAAATATTCTTAACACCTGACATAGATAGTAAGACTTAAACTACACAAATATCTATATAATACATAGATTACTAATATTCAATGCTTAAGATTAAGTCTCTAAAAAGCATCAGCACAGAGCTTTGTATTAGTTATCTTAGTATCTTCTCATTTTATTCTAATTTTTGGAAGAGCTGAAAAAAAAGTCATTGCAGATTTATAGAACAGGTATTATTCAATATTCCCATTCTCTCTTAAAGAGTCTTAGATAAACCCATCACAAAATAGAAATAACTGATTCAACAAACTAAAATCACCTCTTTTATTGTGATATATTGTGACTGTAATATAGTGTTTGTTAAACATGTTTTCTACCTAAAGGTACGTTGTAGATGTGATGCTTACAATTAAATATGATATTGCCTTTCTGAAGCGCCATTATTAATCCAACATTTAGAATAAGAAGACTGAGACACAAAGTTGTTGCAATTTGTTTTAAGAGCCACAGTCTCTTCGATAAATGGTGCTGGGAAAATTGGACAGCTACATATACAAGAATGAAACTAGATCATTCTCTTATACCACACACAAAGATAAACTCAAAATGGATGAAAGACCTCAATGTGAGGCAGGAATCAATCAAAATCCTAGAGGAGAACATAGGTAGTAATCACTTTGACATCGGCCACAGCAACTTCTTTCAAGACACGTCTCCAAAGGCAAAGGAGACAAAACCGAAAATGAACTTTGGGACTTCATCAAAATAAAAAGCTTCTGCACAGCAAAGGAAACAGTCAACAAAACAAAGAGGCAACCCACGGAATGGGAGAGGATATTCACAAATGACACTACAGACGAAGAGCTGATATCCAAGATCTATAAAGAACTACTCAAACTCAACACCAAAAAAAAAAAAAAATCACATCCAAAAATGGGCAGAAGACATGAACAGACACTTCTCCAGAGAAGATATACAATGCCTAACAGACACATGAAAAAATGTCCATCATCATCAGCCATCAGGGAAATTCAAATCAAAACCATATTGAGAAACCACCTTACACCAGTTAGAATGGCCAAAATTAACAGGATAGGAAACAACAAGAGTTGAAGAGGCTGTGGAGAAAGGGGAACCCTCTTACACAGTTGGTGGGAATGCAAGTTGGTGCAGCCACTTTGAAAAACAGTGTGGAGATTTCTTAAAAAATTAAAAATAGAGCTACCCTATGACCCTGCAATTTCACTACTGGGTATTTACCCCAAAGATACAGATGCAGTGAAAAGAAGGGCCATCTGTACCCCAATGTTCATTGCAGCAATGGCCACAATCACCAAACTATGGAAAGAGCCAAGGTGCCCTTCAACAGACGAGTGGATAAAGAAGACCATATATACAATGGAATATTACGTTTCCATCAGAAAGAATACCCAACCTCTGTAGCAACATAGAAGGGACTGGAGGAGATTATGCTGAGTGAAATAAGCCAAACAGAGAAAGTCAAGTATTATATGGTTTCACTTACTTGTGGAGCATAAGGAGTAATACGGAGGCCATTAGGTGAAGGAAAGGAAATGTGAACTGGGGTAAATCAGAGAGGGAGATGAGGCATGAGACTTTGGACTCTGAGAAACAAACTGAGGGTTTTGGAAGGAAGGGGGTCAGGGGTTGGGTGAGCCTGGTGGTGGGTATTGGGGAGGGCACACATTGCATGGAGCACTGGGTCTGGTGTATAAACAATGAATCTTGTAACACTGAAAAAATAAAATAAATTACTATTTAAAACAAGAGCCAATGAAATTCAACATAACATTGGATTTTATACATACTTAACAGCTTCAGTTATTAAAAGGAAAAATATGGTATTGAATAGCCATTTTTATAAAATTATCAAAATAATAAAATTGTGAAATAATTCTGTACTTGTAAAACAAGAATAACATTGTGTTTCTGTCCTTAGTTTTCCTATGAAAAAATGCAGCATAAATAGAATATATATAAAATTTAACTATCAAATTAATTTATTTCCTTTGAGTGATAAATTATTTTACTACTTGTCACTGGCCACTCTTCACTAAAGTCTTATGTTATTATAATAAGGAAAAAAATAACCATATTTTCTTAGCTATCAAGATTTCAGAATAAACATTTTTCATTTTTAAAATTTTCCAGAAAAGTCTTATACTTCATTACATACAAGAATTTGCCAGTGACACTGTGCCATACCCCAGCACATTTTCCAAAAAGATACAAATATCAATACTGTATCTTCTAGGTAAGGAATTTTAGAATTTGAAAAGCATGTCATTATTTCTTTTCAAGTAAACTGAACTCTCTTTGGAAAAATACTAGATTTTCTTTTTTTTTTTTTTTTTGGTTTGTTTGGGTTTTTTTAAAGATTTTATTTGTTTATTTGACACAGAGAGACACAGTGAGAGAGGGAACACAAGCAGGGGCAGTGAGAGAGAGAGAAGCAGGGAGCCCAATGCGGGGCTCGATCCTAGGACTCCAGGACCATGACCTGAGCTGAAGGCAGATGTTTAACCACTGAGCAACCCAGGAACCCCTTCTTTTTGTTATTTAGGTATTTCTCATGTCCTGAATTTCCCAAACTCAAAATTTCAAGAGGCAACTGCACAGAAATTTAATTCCTATTCTCACCAATGAAAAAGTAGAGCAATAACTATTTACTAACAATATATATCTTTTCATGTTTATAAGTATAATAACCATAATACTTTTACTACCTTATATGCATTCTATATGATTATATTTTATACTATTCAACTCTTAGTAGACCCAAGAAAATTAATTTCAAACCCAGACAAGTCACAACCTGCATTTAAATGAAGTGGTAAAAGAGGAACTCAATTATGACTCTTTATAAAAATGACAAAAATCACTAACAGTCCAATTCAGATATGACAATTTTGTTTTGATGGTAGTAGAGATAACACACAGAAACTTCTTGCTTGCTAGCAGAATATGTTGCAGAACATACATGGAGAAAAAGAGAGGGAAAAATTTAATCTAAAAAGTCAGCATGACAGGTATTGTTGGTCTTGGAATCAAGCTGAGTAATAAGAGCAGGAAGGATTCTGTGATGTAACAAAGTTTGAAATAATTAAAACAGCAAAAAGTAAAAGAAAATGGACCAGTAAAAAAGAAACAAGGCATTCTAAATGATAATAAGATTCAGTGTAAAGATATACCTAAAGCTATAGTTAAGAAAAAATTAGACAAGTCAACATCAGAAAAGTGAAAGGACAACCAACAGAACTGCAGAAACTATTTCTAAATCATATAGCTGATAAGGGACTTGTATCTAGAATATATGAAGATTCTCACAGCTTAAAACAAAAAGACTAAAAGGCCAATTAAGAAATGAACAAAGGACTTGAACAGATATTTCTGTACAGAAGATACATAAAGAGCCTATTAATAAGCACATGAAAAGATGCTCATCATTAGCCATAATAAAGATGCAAATCCAAATGTCAATCAACTGAGGAATGGATAAACAAAATGTGGTATATAGATACAAAGGAATATCACTCAACAATGAACAGAAATGATGTCCTGATACATGCCACAATATATGCAAACTTCAAAAACAACATGTTTAAGTGAAAGAATTCAGTCACAAAGTACTATATTTCATATGGTCAATTTATATGAAATGTCTAGAACTGGCACATCCATAGAGACCAAGAGCAGATTAGTGATGACTTAGAGCTGGGTAGAGAGGAGGCTTGGGGAATGATGCCTAAAGAAAATGAAACTTCTTTTGGGGTTAATGAAAATGTTCTAAAATTAAGACCAGTAATGGAAACAGAACTCTGAATATACTACAAGGTAAATAGTACCAGAAAAGGGTGAACTGATCGTACAGTATGTGAATTACACCTCAACAAAACTATTTTTAAACAGATTTGAGCTCTTTAATTAAAAAAAAAAAAAAGATGAAGATTTGGGACAACTGGGTGGCTAAGTCAGTGAAGCATCTGCTTTTGGCTCAGGTAATAACCTCAGCATCCTGGGATCCAGCCAGTCATCAGAATCTCTGCTCAGCAGGGAGTCTGCTTCTCTCTCTCCTTCTGCCCCTCCTCCCCACTCATATGCATATTCTCCCCCTCTCTCAAATAAATAAAATCTTTAAAAAACTATAACTATATGATCATTTCAATAGATGCAGAAAAAGAATTTGATAAACTACAACATCCATTCACAATAAAAAGCCTCAACAAAGTAAGTCTAGAAGGAACATACCTCACCATAATAAAGACCTTATATAAAAAGCCCACAGTCAATACCATACTCAATAGGGAAAAACTGAGAGCTTTTCCAAGGTCAGGAACAAGACAAGGATATCCATTCTTACCACTTTCATTTAGCATACTACTGAAGTCCTAGTCAAAGCAATTGGACACATAAAGAAATAAAAGTCATCCAAATCAGTACGGATAAAGTAAAACTCTATTTGCATTTCAGGCTGATGGGCAATGAATCTTGGAACAATGAAAAAATAAAATAAATTTAAAGTCAAAAAAAAGGGAAAAAAAAACTCTATTTGCAGATGACATAACACTATATATAGAAAACCCTAAAGATTCCACCAAAAAACGACTAGAACTCATAAACAAATTCAGTAAAGACACAGGATATGAAATGATCATACGAAAATCTGTTGCATTCCTATACACTAATAATGAAGCAACAGAAAATGAAGTTTAAAAAAATCCCATTTATAATTACACCAAAAACAATAAAATAGAAATACACTTAAAGTGGTGAAAGATCTGAACTCTGAGAACTATAAAAAATGATTAAAGAAATTAAAGATGGGGGCACCTGGGTGGCTCAGTTGGTTGGGCGACTGCCTTCGGCTCAGGTCATGATCCCAGAGACCCGGGATCGAGCCCCACATTGGGCTCCCTGCTCGGCGGGAAGCCTGCTTCTCCGTCTCTCCCTCCCCCTGCTTGTGTTCCCTCTCTCCCTGTGTTTCTCTCTGTCAAATAAGTAAAATCTTAAAAAAAAAAAAGAAATTAAAGATGACACAAGGAAATGGAGAGACATTCATATATTCATGGGATGGAAGAACAAATGTTGCTAAAACATCTATATTACCCAAAGTAATCTACATATTTAATTTAATCCCTATGAAAGTACCAACAGTATTTGTCACAGCCACATAAAAAGAGGATCAAGATCACTCATCACGGAAAGGCAAATTTAAACTACAATAAAAAATCACCTCATACCTGTCAGAATGGCTAAAATCAGTAACACAAGAAACAATAGGTGTTTAAGAATGTGAGGAAAGGGAAACCCTCCTGTACTGTTGGTGGGAATGCAAACTAGTATAGCCACTGTGGAAAACAGCATGGAGGATCCTCAAAAAGTTAAAATTAGGGGTGCCCGGGTGGCTCAGTTGGTTGGGCGACTGCCTTTGGCTCGGGTCATGATCCCGGAGACCCAGGATCGAGTCCCACATCGGGCTTCCTGCTCAGCAGGAGGCCTGCTTCTCCTTCTCTCATTCCCCCTGCTTGTGTTTCCTCTCTGGCTGTGTTTCTCTCTGTCAAATAAATAAAATCTTAAAAAAAAAAAAAAATTTCCTTCTTAAAAAAAAAAAAAAAGTTAAAATTAGAACTCCAAAATGGCACAGCAATCACACTAATGGATATTTTACCCAAAGAATACAAAAACACTAATTCAAAAGGATACAAGCACCCCTATGTTTACTGCAGCATTATTTACAGTAGCCAAACAATGGAAGCAGCCCAAATGTCCATCCATAGATGAATGGAGAAAGATGATGTGGTGTGTATGGATGGATGGATGGATGGATGGATGGATAGATGGATGGATAGACAGACAGAGAAAGAGACAGAGGGATAAGAAAGATAGAGAGATAGATAGGAATACTACTCAACCATTAAAAGGAATGAAATCTTGCCATTTGCAACAACATGGATGTTACAACAACATGGACATAGAGAGTATAATACTAAGTGAAATAAGTCAGTCAGAGAAAGACAAATACAGTATGATTTCACTCATACGTAGCATTTAAGAAAAACATAAAAGTAAAGGAAAAAAAGAGAGAGAGAGAGACAAACCAAGAAACAGACTTTTAACTACAGAAAACAAGCTGATGGTTATCAAAGGGGAGATGGACAGGGAATGGGTGAAATAAGTGATGTGAAATAGGTGATAGGGATTAAGAAGTGCACTTATGATGAGCACAGAGTAATGCATGTAATTGTTGAATCATCATATTGTACACCTGAAACTAATAAAACACTGTATGTTAACAACACTGGAATTGAGATAAAATTTTAAAAACAAAAGTGGAAACAAAAGTGGACTGATGGAATAAAAATAAATTAATTTTTAAAAGAAAAAAAAAAGAAAGAAACCAAGGTATAATGTTTCCAGCACAGAGGAAGGAAGTAAACATGGGCAAGGGCATGAATATAGAAAAGGATGTAGTTTTTTGGGAGAACAAATAGGATATAATTAATATAATGGAAATCCAAAGTAAAAAGACTTTTATTGTGTTAAAGAATCAGCCATCTAAGAAGAAAGGATAATGTAGGAGAATGTTCTCAAACCATAATTATGTTCATTATAAGAAGAGGGAAGAGTCTCTAGGGTGAAGGATGAGAGAAATTAGATGCTGTGGATTATTTACTATCAATAACAAGACAGCAGGTACCCTAATAGAAAGGTAAGCTAGAAGCACAAGATAATGATGGGAGGTGAGGCACAAATGTTGAAGAGAAGTGCATGGCTTATATCCAACTGTAGACTGGAACTTCATGAGAATATTAAGTCTGAGAAGCTAAAGAACATACACAGCTTAATCACTTCATTACGTAATAAATGAGAATTCGTTGTGATGTAAAGCAAAAAATCACATGCTTAAAACAAGCATATTAAACAAAATTTAATAGTGCCGAGTACTGCCTATTGACACTTCACAGATGCAAGATAATAAAATGCTAAAACTTTACATGTTAAATATGTACCTCTTAGATTTTAAGATAGAAAAATGTGAAGACAAAACTACAAGCACTCTACTAAGAATATAATAAACAGAATTAGATTTGGGGAGTGCAAAAAGATATAAGAAAACGTGGCACTTGGAAATCTGGCCCTTTAAAATGGTATAGCTGATCCTTTTAATTCGTATTATCACTTTTGTAGCTGCTTAATTTGAAAAATATAAAATTCCTTGGCAAAGGAAAAACTTCCTAACATGATTCCATTTTCCTCACTTCCTCTAATCTGCAAAAATTATTTCCACTAATTTTAGGTTTCTCAATGACAAAACATCAGGCTCTGAATCACTTAAATTGTAGTCACTTGTCTGATCCATTTCGTAATATCTGTGCCAGTATTCTTTTAGAACAGAATATTTTCTGGGACACCTGGGTGGCTCAGAGGGTTAAGCCTCTGCCTTCAGCTCAGGTCATAATCTGAGGGTCCTGGGATGGAGTACCACATCGGGCTCTCTGCTCAGCGGGGAGTCTGCTTCCCCCTCTATCTCTGCCTGCCTCTCTGCCTACTTGTGATCTCTCTCCCTCTTTGTGTTGAATAAATAAATAAAATTAAAAAAAAAAACAGAATATTTTCAGAAAAAGAAATTTTAAATAAGGTATTTTATCTTAGCACAATCTATTTGATAAATTCAGAAAAGGAAATATAGAATTAGTTTGGTTAGAAAAAAGGGAAATTATAGCAGTGAATAACACCATCACCTCCTTATTAATATGAATTTTCAGGCAATCTAATCTTGTTGACAAAAATAAAAATTTTAAATAAAGGTAGGTTAATATTGTGAGACAATAAACCAAAAAAGCTCTGGAGAGAATATCACTTCAGAAACAGAAATTTGGTTAAAAAAAAAAAAGGAATTAGATAATGTCAGAATGGGATCAATCCTATGGCCAATGAAGGCCTCACTGTAGGCTTTATGAATAAGGACCTAAAAGCACAGATTTTGTACAGTAATTCCACATAAGATTATGGCCATATGAATGACAATAATATAACATCTTAGTCCATTCAGGCTGTTCTAACAAAATACCACAGACTTGGCAATCTATAAGCAATAGAAATTTATTTCTCATTCCTGGGGTTGAAAGTCCAAGATCAAGGTGCCAGGATGGTCAGGTTCTGGCAAAAACCTCTTCTGGGTTCCACACTGCCAACTTGTTGGTGTGTCCTCACATAGGGGATAGGGCAAGGGAATGCTCACAAACCTCTTTTATAAAGACATTAATTTCCTAAGGACTCCACCCTCATGATCCAATAACCTTCCAAAGGCCCCAAATTACCTAATGCCATCAAATAAGCATTAGAATTTCAACCTATGAATTTTGGGGGCATAAAGATACTCAGACCACACAGCATATAATAATGCAGTCTACTTAAATATTCAGCAATTTAAATAAAGGTTTTTGAATAAGATAAATATAAAATCACCCTTTTAATGTATATAATTACGTGCAATTTAGCATATTCACAAGTGTAAAAAGTTCAGCACTTCTAATTCCAGGACATTTTTACCACCCAAAAAAATATAAACCTCACATCTAAAGATTTTCTTTATTTGACAGAGAGATCACAAATAAGCAGAGAGGCAGAGGAGGAAGCAGAAACCCTGCTGAGCAGAGAGCCTGATGTGGGCCTCGATCCTAGGACCCTGAGATCATGACCTGAGCCGAAGGCAGAGGCTTAACCCTCTGAGCCACCCAGGTGCCCAAAACCTCACATCTAATAGTCACTCCCCATTCCTCCTATTCTGCAGACTGGCAACCATTAATCTACTTTCTGTCTCTATGGATTTGCCTACTGTAAGCATTTCATACAAATGCAATCATAATATGTGATTTTTTGCATCTGGCCTCTTAGGCATGGTGTTTCAAGGTTCATCCATATCATAGCTGATATCAGTACTTCATGGCTTTTTACATTTGAAAAATATTCCACTGTACAGATATAGAACATTTTTGTTTATCCATTCATCAGTTAATAGACCTTTGTGCTGTTTCCACCTTTTGGCTACTAAGAATAAGGCTTTGTGATATCCTTTCTATGTGGGATATAAAAAAGTTGAATTCATAGAAGCAGAGAGGAGAAATAACAGTGGTTACCAGGGGCAGGAAGACAAGGGAAATGAGATGTTGGTCAAAGGGGGCAAAGTTGCAATTATATAGAATGAGTAAGTCCTATAAATATGATGTACAGCCTCACATGATGACTACAGTTAATACTGTACACTATAAACTGAAAATTTGCTGAGACAGATTTTGTGTACTCATACCACATTAAAAAAAAAGTAACTTTGAGGAAATATATAGGTTAATTAAATTAACTGTAAATAATCATTTCATCATGTATATCAAAACAACAGTATGAATACCTTAAATATATAAAATTTTTAAAAGATAATTACATGCAAAAAATAATGCTATGAACATTCACATATTAGATTTTGGTGGATGTAGTATGTTTTCAATTTTGTGTGTATATCTGAAAGTAAAATTGCTGGGTCATACAGTAACTCTAATTTAAGTTTTTTAAAGATTTTATTTATTTATTTATCTATCTATTTATTTTAGAGAGAGACATCTATCTACCTATTTATTTATTTACTTTAGAGAGAGACAGCCTGCATCCGAGAGCGGGAAGGAGCAGAGGGAGAAACAGAATCTCAAGTAGACTCTGTATTGAGTGCAGAACCTGATGTGGGGCTCAATCTCACAGCCCTGGGATCATGTTCTGTGCCAAAATCAAGAGTTGGATGCGTAACCAACTGAGTCACCCAGTTACCCCTCAACATTTAACTTCTTAAATATAATGACCACAAGTTTTTTTTTTTCCCCAAGCAGCAGTTATCTTTTTTTTTACTTTAAATTTATTTTATTTTTTCAGTGTTTCAAGATTCATTGCCCATGTCCCACACCCAGTGATCCATGCAATTATCTTTTAGCTATTAAGCAACATACAAATTCCAAAAAGCAGAAATGGAAAAATAAACAGCAATTTTTTCCAAAACATAGTTAAAAAAGTACAAAAAGAGACAAACAGCAAGATGATAGAAACAAAGGCACAGAACAATCACACCAACCTAAATGGATTAAATTTACTAGCTAAAAGACAAACTTTAAAACTTCATTTAAAAAATCTAGGTATGTGTTCTTTCCATACACCTAAATCATAAAAAACAGCTTTTAAGTAAAAGAATGCGGGAACTACAGGCACATGCCAAACAACAGAAAGTTAATTGTTAACTATGGTAATATAAGAAAAATAGATTTAAGTTAAAACTGAGGGATAGATTCACTACATTTAATAAAAGAATCAATTTAAAAAGAGATTATAAATAAATGTATGTGTGGGGGGAGAGTTAGGTGTTCATACACATACTAACATTTGCATACTATTTCAGAGGACTCAAAGAATTTAAAGGCTTTGCACAAGTCCCAAATTAACAGCTTCTAGGCTAATGAAACATTTGCCTTGTCATTCTTTAAAGAATCCTAAAAACCTGACAATATAAAACTATATAAAATTTTACATTCGTCATGTCTAAAAAGGGCTCTAAATATTTTATAATTTTTTTTTAGAATTTATAATATATTCCCCCACAGTAAGGTCTAAAACCTTCAAAAGCATCATATAAGAACAAAAAAAGTCAAGGTCTTATTTTCATAGGTAAGTGAAGTAGAAAATTCACAGGTTATTATTTATAAGGATGATCACATTTAATAAAAATATATGCTTCTTTAAAAGCTACTTTTGTGTTACTGATAAAAGAAAGATGATTATTTTAAACCAACTAAAAAAAGCGAACCTTCTATAAATTTTTTTGTTTACTTGAGAAGTGACAATACAAAGATAACATCTCCTATACTGGCATCAAAGCAGCTTTTTATTTTTAGAGAGAGCATATGATGTAATGCCCTCCTTATTCAAATCTTCCTATATGTAGTTAACTCAGTCAGTCAAGGTGTAAGACTAATGCTTTTCACACAAAACGGATAATTTGTGGGGGTAGGGGAATGGGCGGGGGGATGGACAATAAGGAGGGCATATGATGTAATGAGCACTGGGTGTTATATATAAGACTGATAAAATCACTGAACTCTACCTCCGAAACTAGTAATACACTATGTTACTTAATTGAATTTAAATTTTAAAAAACATATTTGCTTACCAAGTCTTAAATACTATGATCAAGAATTGTATTCATATTTAGCAGTATAATTAGGCATACTGTACTTATACGAGATTTGGCTACCATTTCAAACATACACATTACATTGATCCCCTTGGAAGTTATCCATGTAAGGCGAAAGGGTTATTTGTGCAAGAAGTTAGTAAAAAAGAACCTCCTGAAAATATATCCAGAAATTGGTGGCAGGGAATGAAACTGAATGGCTTACCTCATATCCTGAATTTTACACAGGAGCAGTAAATATCCACTTGCATAGAAATATAGTACACAATTTAAGTTCAGCAGGCTATACTTATGGATTTGAATAAAGTATTAGTCATCACCAATAAGAATTTTCCAAATACTTGCCAAGATGACTGTGTTCTTACCTACAGTTTGGAAAACTTCATTCATCAAAGCTTCATTCACTGATAAAGAGTTGATATTTCCTATATGAGACCAGCTTTGATATATTGTTTGCAGCAGAAGTGTCTGTGCTCTTGTAGCTTGAATTGTGAGATTTGGAAGCTCAAATATACCTTCAGTTATAGCAATCTGAGATCTTTTGGTCCTGCACAAGGAAAGAGAAAGAATAACAGTATCGTCAATTGCAGTTACAAATAGCGACATAAAAAACAAACTAGGCTATAAGGAAAAAAGCAGACATTCAAAATAATTTAAATACAATTAAATAAAATACATATGCAAATCCACAATTTAAATTTCACTATTTCAGAAACTCTTACAATAAAAAAATAAAAATACAAAAATGATGTCCATATATACACATTCATATACACATACTGTTCAATTATAATTTTTCAACCTAGACAATCTTCAAAGATAACAATGAAAATAATACTAGTTAAGACCTAAGAAAATTTACTACCAGGTCTGCATTGTTCTAAATATCTTGTATCTATTAATTCAGAGTAAAAATACAAAAATTTAAGCCAGAGATTCTAATCCAGAGCCCTCTATCCTATACTTCTCTCATAAGTATTTATGAAATATTTACATTATACCCAGGGTCCTATTTGACAGTAACAGAAAAAATTTTTTAGAATCTCTACCCTGGAATATCTAATTCACTGATGCCTGATTCATTTAGTTATTTCTTTGAATGAGCTACCTTATATAATTAAATTTTCTGAATAGCAAAACTTCAAGTTAGAACATACCTAATGGTATGGGTCTGCGAACAACAAGATGGTAAAGTTAATGAACTATGCAAAGTAAAGTGGAAAAAAGAAAAATCAAAAGAAAGAAAAAAATTACAGTGCTATTATGGGAGACTCAGTTACCCTACTCTCTCTCCACCCCATAAATCTCTACCCTTTATTATCTTGCTAACAATATCCACACAGAGTACTGAGCATTTCTTGTATAAAACCTCAGAAGCCATGATCAAGAATTCTTCCAGGGACTCTACGATGGTTGAAAATCAACAAACCAGTGAGCATTACACACCATATTAATAAAGTCAAGGATGAAAATCACACGATCATCTCAACAGATGCAGAAAAGGTGACAAAATTCAACATCTGTTTATGATAAAACTCTGAACTAAGTAGGTATATAGGAAACGTGCTTCTACATAACAAAGACCATATATGACAATTTCACAGGTAACATTATACACAATGGTGAAAGCTGAAAGCTTTACTTCTAAGATCAGAACAAGACAAGGGTACCACCTTTGCCACTTTTCCTCAACAATCTTGGAACCACATAAGAAAAATTTTTAAAAGGTATCCAACTTGGTATGTTACAAGTAAAATGTCACTATTTGCAGATAACATGATACAATAATACAGAAAAACTTAAAGAATCAAACAAAAATTTTTTAAAATAAATAATAAGTAAAGATGCAAGATACAAAATTAGTACACGGAAACCTGTTGCATTTCTGTACACTAATAATGAACTAACAGAAAAAGAATTTTTTAATTTGAGAGAGAGAGAGCAAGAATGCATAAGTGAGGGGAAGAGACAGAGGGAAAGGAAGAAGTAGACTCCCCACTGAGCAGGGAGCCTGACTCACGACCTAATAATGCAAGGAACCTACAATCATTACCCCAAGCCAAAGGCGAATGCTTCACCAGTGGAGCTACCCAGGTGCCCCAAAAGAGAAATTTAAAAAAATACCATTTACAACTGCATCAAAAATAATACCAAGAATAGATTTAACCAAGGAAGTAAAAAACTGTCCTCTAAAAACCCTAACACACTGATGAAAGAAATTAAAAATGACACAAATAAATGGAAAGATACACCATGCTGATGGAAGAATTTTACTATTATACACTGTTAATATTACATATAAATCATACATTGTATTTTTGAAGGATTAAGTTGTTTAAAAGTCCATACCACCCAAAGCAATCTACATATTCAAAGCAATCCCTATCAAAATACCAATGGTATTTTTCACGGAATTTAAATAATGCTAAACTTTGTATGGAACCACAAAAGACCAAATAGTCAAAGCATTCTTGGGAAAGAAGAACAAAAGCAGAGATACAGTCATTGATTTTAAACCATACTACAAAGCTACAGAAATCAAAACAGTGTGGTACTGGCACAAAAAACAGACACATAGATCAATGGAACAGAACAGAAAACCCAGAAATGAACCTGCAACTATATGGTCAATCTTCAACAAAGCAGGAAAGATAGCCAATGAAAAAACAACAGTCTCTTCAATAAATGGTGTTGGCAAAAATGAGCAGCTACATACAAAAGTAAGACTGGACCATCTGTTTATATCACACACAAAAATAAACTGAAAATGGATTAAAGATCAAAATGTGAGACCTGAAACCCTAAAAACCCCACAGGAGAACACAGGTGAGGGGCACCTGGGTGGTTCAGTTAAACGCTGATGCTTGATTTTGGCTCAGGTCGTGAGATCAAGCCTTGCGTCAAGCTCTGCACTAGGCATGGAGCCCGCTTAAGATCCCTCTGTCCTTCCCCCACCCCAACCCTGGCTCATGGGTGGGCATGGGCTCACTTGCCCTCTCTCTCAAAAAAGAGAAAGAGATAACACAAGCATAATTTCTTTGACATTGGCCATAAAAACACTTTTCTAGATATGTCTTTTCTAGAAAGGCAAACAAAAGCAAAAATAATTAGGACTGCATTAACATAAAAAGCTTTTGCAAAGCAAAGGAAACAACCAACAAAACACAAAGGCAACCTACTGAATGGAAGAAAATATCTGCAAATAAGAGATCCAATAAAAGGTCGGGGCGCCTGGGTGGCTCAGTTGGTTAAGCAACTGCCTTCGGCTCAGGTCATGATCCCGGAGACCTGGGATCAAGTCCCACATTGGGCTCCCTGCTCGGCGGGAAGCCTGCTTCTCCCTCTCTCGCTCCCCCTGCTTGTGTTCCCTCTCTCGCTGTGTTTCTCTCTGTCAGATAAATTTAAAAATCTTAAAAAAAAAAAAAAAAAGCAGAGATCCAATAAAAGGTCAGAATCCAAAATATATAAAGAACTCATACAACTCAAGACCAAAGAAAACCAAATGCAATTTAAAAGGGGCAGAGGACATAAACATTTTTCCAAAGAGACATACAGATGGTCAACAGACACAAAAAAAGACACTCATCACAGGTAACCGGATGGCTCAGGTGGTTAAGCAGCTGCCTTAGGCTCAGGTCATGATCCCAGAGTCCTGATAATGAGCTCTGCACTGGGCTCTCTGCTCAGTGGGGAGTCTGCTTCTCCCTCTCCCTCTGCCCCTCCACTCTGCTTATGCTTTGTCTCAAATGAATAAATAAAACCTTTTAAAAAAAAAAAAAAAAAAACCTCATCACTAATCATTAGGGAAATGCAAATCAAAACCACAAGGAGATACACCTGTCAGAATGACTAATAAAAATAAATAAAAAAAAGAATAAGCAAACAAGCATTAGCATGAATGTGGGGAAAAAAGAACCCTCCTGTACTGTTTATGGGAACGTAAAATGGTACAGCTATTATGGAAAACAGTATGGGAGTTCTTCAAAAAATTGAAAACAGAAGTACAATAAGAGTCAGCAATTCCATTTCCATTTAAAAAAAAAAAAAGGTAATCTTATCATTTGTGACAACACGAATGGGTGCTAATGCCAAGTGAAGTCAGATAGATAGAAGTCAGATAGATAAATACCATGTGACTTCACCAAAAAATGTGGAATCTAAATTTCAAAACAAAAAACAAAACAGAAACAGACTCACAAATACAGAGAACAAAATGTTGGTCCTGGGTCAGGGAGTGGGGAAAGAAGGGCAAAATAGGAGAAGTAGATTAAAAAATACAAACTTTCAGTTATAAAAAAGCCACGGTAATGTAAAGTACAGAATAAGGAATATAATCAATAAGATTATACAAACTTTGTATGATGACACGTATTAGCTAGACTTACCATGCTGGTCATTTCATAATGTACAGTTGATACTTGATCAATAGAGGGGTTGTGCCACTGACCTCTCTGCAGTCAAAAACTCGCATACAACTTTTGACTCCCCAAAAACGTAAGTACTAATAGCCTATTTATTGACTGTAAACCTTACCAATAACATGAACAGTTGGTTAACATGTATTTTGTGCACGCATTATATATTGCACTCTTTAAATAAAGTAAGCTAAATAAAGTGTTATTAAAAAATTGTAAGATGGGGCGCCTGGGTGGCTCAGTTGGTTAAGCAACTGCCTTCGGCTCAGGTCATGATCCTGGAGACCAGGGATCGAGTCCCACATCGGGCTCCCTGCTCAACGGGAAGCCTGCTTCTTCCCCTCTCACTCCCCCTGCTTGTGTTCCCTCTCTCGCTGTGTTTCTCTCTGTCAAATAAATAAAATCTTTAAAAAAAAAATTGTAAGAGAATCCATTTACAGGACTACACTGTATTTATCAAAAACAATCCGTGTACTAATGAACCTGAGCAGTTTGAACCAATCACGTTCAACTGTCAACTATATATAAATGTCAAATCACTATGTTGTACACCTGAAACAAATATAATATTGCATGTTAACTATATTTAAATTTTTAAATGTCTTAAATGTTAACTGTATTTAAATTTTTAAAAAGATGAAGCAAAGTAGAAATCCACAAAGTAGAAATCCACAAATCCAAAAACTGGAGATTCAACAGTAAGTATTAAAAGTAGAAAGAAAAAAAGTCGTAAAGATTAAAAAAAAAAAGAAAAGAAAAGACAATCAACTTAGCCTGATATTTTACATGACACATCCCTCCTGATAAGAGCAAAATATGCATTCACCAAGGCAGGCTACATTTAGTCCACAAAAACAAGCATCAATAAAGTTAAAAGAAATTATATCATACAGAGTGTATATGCTGATCACTGTGTAATTAAACTACAAACTAATAAAAAGATATCTGTAAAATGTTCAAATACTTGGAAATTAAAGAAAACATGAAACAGAAATAGAAGAAATTCACAAAGTCAAACAAAATGTATTTTTGAAAAGTTATCTATTGATATTAGAAAAGGACACTGAGAAAGATTACAGAAAAGGTCAATCTACAATTTACATATCTAAACTAGTGTTCCTGGAGAAAAGAGTAAAACAAATAGTATACAGAAATACCTAACAAAAAAAGCCTTGCCTAAAATTTACTTAAATGTACATACTAAGCATATAATGAGTCACAGAAAATACTGATTAAGAATGATCATTATCCTAGTAAAGTTATATCAAAAAGGTAAAAAGTTCTATGAGCAATGTGGAGGTAACAGGACTTCTCCAGAATTTCTACTTTCTATTATCCTCCCTAATTTGACCATTGCTGTCTAGTAAAAGCAATGTGTGTGCACAACTAACCACTAGAGGAATATAAGAAGATTTCAAGCAATAGACCTATACACTGGGATACAGATAGAATCTCATGTCAATGATTACCTTTTTATTTCCTGGCATGCTTTAATTTCAGTCATCTTTCAAGTCAATGGGCTCCTTTTCTAGCCATTGCTATCGCAGCCAATGACCCTCCATACTAACAAATCTAATACCCTTCAGAGTCAAGCCTTTACTTTGTAGTTCCTAGGTCTACTTTAAAAAAAAAAAAAAAAAAAAGAGCCAAAATTTTGATGCTGTGATTTCAACTTTTTTGGTCTGAAATCAGGTCTAGCTGTCTTCAAGTTTCATGTTGAAGCTAGTTCTCCAGAAATCTATAAAATCAGCAAATATCTATTAATTGCCTACTCTGCTACAGTCATGTACTAGCTATTTAGGAGGTATCTTAACCATTTTAAGATACCAATGAACAAAAGAGAAAAACTACAGTCTAGTGGGGAGGCAGATAAAAAAAATCAATACTTATAATCATAAATAATATAAGCAGAATACAAATGCTACTGGAAATATAAAAAGTAGAACATGAAATAAAAAGTAGAACATGAAACAGGAACTGAAGAAGGAGCAATTTCATAAAGTGTGAATTAAAAAAAAAAAAGATCTAATTCCAAGCAAAACTTGAGTTAGGTGAGTGAGTATCTCTAGAAAGTGATTCAAGCAAATAGTTTAGGAAAAGTGCCTGAAGCAGAATTGGGATGGCAAGTTTGGGCACTGGCTAGGAGGCCAATGTGGCTGTTGCAGCTTGATAATAACCTAATTCACTAAATTAACTGGTTTTCTATGAGTTCTACCCATAAGAAATAACTGAATAGGCTTTATACAGCCATTGATCTTGAAATTTCATCTCCACCTGACTCCAGTGTTCAATTTCCTGAATTTATTTGTATTTTTAAATCTTTAATCTTTCACCCTACTTTCAAAGGTTTTCATATAAAGTATTGGATGCAAGACATTAAATTTTAAAACTCTATGGTCCAACTGTGGCTAAATCATTTTTTTATGCTTTTACAAAAAGAATTACATAAACTTTATTGAGTGTCATTTTCCTCTTCAAAAAACAAGTACAAAAAAAAGTACAAAAAAGGTATAATAATCCCTCCCCAATCTACCATAGCTAACTGAAAATCACTAAAATTTAATATTTAAAATTTGATACAAGAGTCTTTGCTAAATTCTGAAGAGATAGGAACTGTTTTTACATTCAAAGAATTCAGAGTACACTTGTAAGACAATTAAACCAGTAATTATAATTTAACATAATAAATGCTAAAATATTGTTATGTAAACGTTCCTGTGAGACAGACCCAGAAGAAGGCTGGAGGGAAACTGCAGGTGTTTGATTTAAGCTGAATCCTGAAGAATATGAATCATTTCGTTAAAAAAATATTTATTAGGGGCACCTGGGTGGCTCACTCATTAGGCGTCTGTCTTCGGCTCAGGTCATGATCCTCAACTCCCGGGATAGAGACCCTCATCAGGCTCCCTGTCCGGCAGGAGACCTGCTTCACCCTCTCTCACTCCCCCTGCTTTTGTTCCTTCTCTAACTGTGTTTCTCTCTGTCAATAAAATCTTAAAAATTAAAATTAAAAAACCTAAATATAAAAAAATTTTAAGAAAAAAGTTATCCCAAAATGGCCCAAAAACATTAACAGAAAACTTACAGAATATGAAAACAGACATGACCAATAAACATGCAAAAACTCTAAGCCTCACCAGCAAAAAGAGAAAAAATTCAAATTAAAACAATGTAGGATTCTTTTAACTTATCAGATTAGCAAAACCTCTCTGCCTCTAACTCATCTTCTAGGACTTTCTGAAAGGAATCTTCAGGAATCCAAAAGAATATTTACACCATTTGTAATACTTTTACACTATTTTCACAGTATTTAAAATATTTGAAACAGCCTCATCTTACAACAACCTCATTGTTGAAAAGCTATCATGAAATATGGGTGAGTAAAAGATATACAGATCATTACAATATGATCACCCACACATTCAAGTATGTCTGCATGTATCTATATGTTGACATTAAAAGTTCTGTCTAGAATTTTTTAATAGTTACCTCTGTAAGATAAGAGTGGAAGATAATTCATGTCATCTTTCCTTTCCCTATATAAATGTCTATATTGTTTAGCTAGGTCCTTTGAGAACTCTGTATTATATTTAGAGAAATCTCTTTTCTTTTTACTTTTTAATTTAAGAAATTACAGTATTCCTTTGAGTGTTGAGTTTAATAAGTTCTTTATAGAGTTTGGATGCTAGCCCTTTATCTGATATGTCATTTGTAAATATCTTCTCCCATTCTGTTAGTTGTCTTTTGGTTTTGTTGATTGTTTCCTGTGCTGTGCAAAAGCTTTCTATCTTGATGAAGATTCCTCAAAAAGTTGAAAATAGAGTTACCCTACAACCCAGCAATTGCACTACTGGATATTTACCCTAAAGATACAAAGGTAGTGATCTGAAGAGCACATGCACCCCAATGTTTTTAGCAGCAACGTCCACAATAGCCAAACTGTGGAAAGAGCCCAGATGTCCATCAACAGATGAATGGATAAAGAAGAAATGGGGTACATATATACAATGGAATACTTTGCAGCCTTCAAAAAATGAAGTATTGCCATTTGCAATGATGTGGATGGAACTAGAGGGTATTATGCTAAGCAAAATAAGTCCATCAGAGAAAGTCAACTATCATATGATCTCTCTGATATGAGGAATTTGAAAGGCAGGGCAGGGGTTGTGGAAGGAAGGAAGGGAAAAATGAAACAAGATGGGAACGGGGAGGGAGACAAACCAGAAGAGACTTAATCTCAGGAAACAAACTGAGGGCTGCTGGAGGGGAAGAGGGTGGAAGGGATGGGGTGGCTGGGTGATGGACACTGGGGAGGGTATGTGCTATGGTGAGTGCTGTGAACTGCATAAGACTGATGATTCACATTGGGACGCCTGGGTGGCTCAGTTGGTTAAGCAACTGCCTTCGGCTCAGGGCATGATCCCGGAGATCCGGGATCGAGTCCCACATCGGGCTCCCTGCTCTGCGGGAAGCCTGCTTCTCCCTCTCTCACTCCCCCTGCTTGTGTTCCCTCTCTGGCTGTGTTTCTCTCTGTCAAATAAATAAAATCTTTAAAAAAAAAA